>JAODAL010020640.1:0-68910 GCA_025379985.1 Phyllomedusa bahiana | reverse complement strand
TTTCCCCTGGGGCCCCAAAAAAGGGCCCCCAAAAAAGGGGGGTTTTTTTTTGGGGGGGTGGGGGGGGGTTTTTTGGGGGGTGGGGGGAAAAACCAAAAAACCCCCAAAACCCCTTTAAAAAATTTTTGGGCCCGAAGGGGGGACCCAAGCCCCAAAAAAAAGGGGGGGGGGCCCCAAAATTTTTCCCCCCCCCCCGGCCGGGGGGGGGCGGGGGTTTTTCCCCCCCTTTTTTTTTTTTCCCCCAAAAAACCAAAAACCCCCTTTGGGGTGCCCGGGGGGAAAACCCCAAAAAAAAAAACCCCCCCCCTTTTTTCCCCCCCCCTTGGGCCCCCAAAACCCCCGGGAAAAAAACCCCCCCCAAAAAAGGGGGCCCCCCTGGGGGGTTTTAAAGGGGTTTTTGTGGGGGGGGGGGGGGTTTTTTCCTTTTCCCTTTTGGGGTTTAAAATTAAAAAAAAAACCCCCTGAGCCCCAAAAAGGGGGGGGGGGCCCCAAGGCCCCCCCGCCCGGGGGGGAAAAAAATTTTTTCCCCCCCCCCCGGGGAAAAATTTTTTTTAAAAAAAAAAAGGGTTTTTTTTTTTTTTAAAACCCCCTTCCCCCCGGGGGGGAAATTTTTTCCCCCCCAAATTTTTTTGGGGAAAAAAAATTTGGGGGGGGGCCCTTTTTTCCCCTTTGGGGTTTTCCAAAAACCCCCTTTTTTTAACCCAGGGAAACCCCCCCAAAAAAATTTTTTAAGAAAAAAATTTGGGATTTTCCCGGGTTGGGTTTAAAAAATACCCCTTTTCCCCCCCCTTTTTTTAAAATTTAAAATTTTAAAGGGGGGGTTTTCCCCGGGCGGGGGAAAATTCCCCCCCCGGGGGCCCTCCCCCTTTTTTCCGGGCCCCCTTTTTTTCCCGGCCCCCTTTTTGGCCCGGGAACCCCCAAAACCTTTTTTTTTAAAAAAGGGGGAAAAAAACCCCCCCCCCCCTTTTTTTCCCCCGGGTAAAATTTTTGGGGGGCCCCCCCCAGGATTTCCCCCCCCCCTTTTTTTCCCCCCGGGGTTTTTTAAAAAAACCCTTTTAAAAAACCCCCCCCCCGGGGTTTTTTTTCCCCTTAAAAAAAAAAAATTTTAATTTCCCCAAAAAAAAAAAAACCCCTTTTTTTTAAAAAAAATTTTTTTAAAATTTAAAAAGGGAAAAATTTTTTAAAAAAAAATTTTTGGGAAAAAAAAAAAGGGGGGGGGAAAAAAAAAGGGGGGGGGTTTTGTGTGCCTTCCCATCCTGGAAGACCTGATAGTTAGCAATAGTATAAAAATGTGAGTATTTACGGTTTTAGGCTTTTAATATGGCAAATTTCTGCCACGGTCGCCACAAGGCATTAGCAAAACTTTGGCTTTTGCTTGCATTGGGAGTTTACTATAAGGTAGAAGATAAGAAATTTAACAGGGACATGCCTGGTAAAACCACCTGGTCCAGGGTATTATCATTAAACATGTTAGTTGCATTGAGCCCAGTCTGTGATAAGCGCACCAAGGATGCCAATATTTTACAGACGACATTGAAAGCTAAAAGCACGTATCAGCTGCTGTGGAGACTACTGATAAGGGACATCATGTCTCTTTATTTCGGCCCCATATCATCGCGATACAGCATATTTATGAGTTTCTCATCCCTGGGCTTTGAGTATACGGGGATCATGTGCATAACATAACAAACGCGGAGACTCAACCAATTTCGATTGAGGTTGCAGCGCGACCCATAAATGATAGGATATACTTGGACCAGCCATTTAACGTTAGCCGGGGAGCCTCTCAATGTATGAGCCAGGTTTTTTTTGATTAAAGACAGTCTGGCGACCTGTTAACCAGAATCCCAGGTACTTCATGGCTGCTCGTCGCACACCATTTATTGGATAAGTGCTGGACCTTTGTAGGCAATGGTTGGCCCCTGAGAAGCATCCACCTCTCTTTTATCCCCCGTGTATCTTATACCTGACATGGATCCACTTTCGTCCGATGCAAATCGGCCAAAATGGGGCCAGTGTGTGACTTGGGTCTGCCAGCATTGCAAAACAAAAAAAAAATATAATACTTACACAGCTTGTATATGGACAAAATAAGGAGAGTTCACTGCTCTCAGGAGAGTAGCGATGCAATAAATCATCGTTTTTACACAATAGAAGAAACGCTTTCAAATTAAAAAATATCTAAATTCTACGGTATCGCCATAAATCGTTCGAAACAAGGAGTAAAAACTAACTTATCACGGATAGGTGAGCGCTGTAAAAAATAAAAAACACTACTAGGATTGCAGTATTTTGTTCACCCTGCCTTCCAAAAACAGATTAAAGCGATTGATAAGCTTTGTTTTCCACAAATTTATACCTATATATTTGCTGCTATACAACTCAGTACACAGAAAAATAAAAAAGTTATGGTTCTCAGACTATGGCGACGAAAAAAACATGTTTTTCTTTTTGAATAAAAGTGTTTTTCTTGTGTAAATGATGTAAGAGATATCCACTTGCATGACTTGCACAAGCTAGCTCCCTGCAGTGCAGGTACCTTCGCTCTCAGCCAAAGAGCCCCATAATAGGGAAACACGAAGCAACAGAGCTTGCTGGTGCAAAAAATGCTGTATTTTCTTATATCTTACGTGCAGAGGATACACTAGTGTGTGTGTAAAAACCAACGGTGCTGTTCGGCTAACCGCTCTCACGCATATTTTCGTTCACGGTCACATTATAGTATATATCGTGTATGCCGTTAGAATATCGGAAAGGGAGGCCGAAATTATGGGGCAGTGCCTTGTATACGTCACATCCCTTATATTTCCCGTAATCAAACTGCCTTAAAGGGGTTGTCTCGCTACAAAAAATAGCTTTCAAATTTTATGTAACACAAAAATAAATGACCTTATCCAAAATCTATATCAATGTACCTTTTATTCCTAAAATATCACCCTATCCAAAAAACCACATAGTTAAATACCTAACCAACTCCTACTCCCTCCCATACCCCCCACCCCCTTCATAAATAACCCATCTCAGTACCTACTCTTATCTACATACCACATCATTACTCCTATAATAGACTATACCATATCATCCTCCTAACCCATTAATAATACACACCCTACCACATCACATACCCAACTTAAAAATAAAATTTGTTTTTTTTAAGATCCCATATTCAAACCTTACACACATACCCTCCATAAATCCTCAACTCCACCACTCCACTCCATCATATCTCTATATTATCCCTCCCCCCACCCCCCCCCCTCATACCACTCACTCTCTCACTCTCCCCCCCCACCTGCAATACAACTAATCCCCTTGTGTTATCCTCCTAAGAGTAAGAGATGATTTCAATAACCTCTATTGTCCCAACACCCCTTCACATACAAAATACCGCAAAAAACCAGTTTGTCCTGTGTAAAATAACATATATATACTCGACCAACAAAAAAAACAACCCCTAACCAAATAAATAATATATATCACACCAAAACTCACCTCCACCAGAGATGATATGTAGAATCTCCCCACACTTCTCTGCTGAATGCTCACTCAAGGATATAGATATATAGCCTCCCTCTCGTCCCCTTCACTTGTTTGTGTCCCATATCCCACACTCGCTATTTAAAGAGAATGTGTCTATTGCAAACATGAGAGGCTTTCAGAGCATGCCATGCTCTTCAACAAAATGTTTCGCTGCCCCTGAGTGAGTAGTACGAACTTTTTGATGCTTGTAAGATGTTCTGAGATTCTAATTTTGAATTTGCGACTATGCTACCTATGTAGGTTATATTCAGTCGACATTGTATAGCATTATCAATGTGATCAGTGTTGCTAATTTAAGTGACTCTGTTATTTTATATCTTTTTCATGTTATGTGTATATGTATATATATGTGTCTAATAACCCCACAATAGGTTGATATATATGTGTTTTTCCTCACGGCCAATACTCCCTTAGTAGATACCTGTGTCGCAACGCATTGAATGGTTTGTTTCCAATTTACACTCTGCATGTGCTATTTCCTTAATCATGTTTTATCACCTTTTCTACTTATGTACACCCCTCCATCTTCAATATGTCTGCTAATAGATTGAATCATGACTATATAACACCTATTATTATAACAAAACATTATTTTTGTGTCTGTGTTAGATAGCTCTCTGAGTGTTATGAGAATAGTTGTTCAACAAAAAAACATAAAACTCTCTCTCTCGCTCTCAATATCGGTGAGTTAATGCTTGTGTTATTTGCGTTGTTCCTCTTTGTGATTTTTCTTTTAGCTTGATTCATGTGTTTTTTCTTGTATACCTCTTTCTTTTTTTTAATCTTTGATCTATAATTGTTAACTGTTATTCATATTTCTTTTGTTTCTCGTGCGTGCTCTGCGGCTCTATTATATTCTCCATAAGTATTGAGTTGTATCGATCAGTGTTGTTATTCAAAGACTTGTCTTCACTCTCACGGCCTCACCCCCCCCCCTCCCCCCCCCCACCATCAGAACTTCGGAATTAGAGATATGATAGTGGTAACCTCATTATATCGCTGATGTTATATACTCTCCTGTAAGTTGAAGATCCAAAAACATGTGATATTGTGTGTATGTGTGTCATACATGCTCGTGTAAAACGTAAGGCTCGTATATTAGTTGTTGATTGTACGATACAAAAGTTTGGTATGAGGCGATAATCCTGCGCTCCAAAAGCAAGAGAGAGGAGGGTCTCGAATCCTGTTCTCGCACCGCGAGATAACACAAGATGTCAGCCCCCCCCATCACCCGTGTGAAAACAGGCATCTTCTGTAACAGTGATAGAGAATGAGCGTGTTTATCGAGCTCACGCGCGCGCACAGCATCCACTCGTGTGTTGTTGTGAGGTGAGTATCTCGCCACATGATGTACAAACACCTATTTACGATGCTTACTCTGGTATAGGAGCTGCTCATCGATGACCCTCTTAATTAAGTTTGGGGTCGCGAATGTAGCGTCAATACCAAACTTTGTATCGCTACATCAACAATAATTACGTGTTCAGTTTGACGTGTTTACTAGCAAGTTATGACCCATATCAGATATAATTTTTGGATTATATACGACTTTCAGGAGATGTATATAACTCAAGGTTACCACTATCCTATATAGAAACCTATAATAGTGGAAAACACTATCCTAAGAGTGACAGTGTGGCCATCCCCAATAACGATAAATCAATACCTTATGGAGGATATAATAGAGGCCCACGACCGAGCACGCACAGAAACAAATAGAATATGAAGAACAAGTTAAAATTATAGATCAAAGATAAAAGAAAGAGGTACAGAAAAAAAACACATGAATCAAGCTAAAAGAAAAATACAAGGGAAAACGCAAGATACAGCATTAACTCTGAACATTCACCAATTTAAGGAAAAGAAAGAAAAAAACCGGGAATAACATTTTATACACTCCTTTTAGTCAGGAGTTTAAACAGATAAAAAAATATTTTTTAAAAAATAATATTTTACGGACAGGATTCAATATTAGCGAAATGTAGTTGAAGAAAGGTGTAAAAATATGGGTCGCAAAGAGAAATAAAACAATAGGAAATGCCTTTTCCGATAGTAAATTGACACAACCAACACTCCGATACTTATTTTTATCTACAAAGGGTTCTTTGCTTTGGCAAAAAAGGGGTGCAACATATTAAAATTTAACAAAAAAGAAATTTTGAGGATAAAAAAATAACAAAGTTATAAAAACAGAGCCCCTTAAATTGCAACACTGATAATTGTAATGCTATACAATGTACGCCCTTAAAAAAACCTACATAGGTTTGCAGTATTCGCAAATTAAAAATTAGAATTCAGAACATCTTACAAGCACAAAAAAGGTTGTACTACCACTCAGGGGCGGGAAACATTTTGTTGAAGAGATGCATGCTCTGAAAGCCTACTTTATGCAATAGAAAAGGTAAACAACCCGGTAGCGGTGGGGTTGGCAGCCCCAAAGCGCTTGCGCGGGCTTCTGGATTATGCCGGGAGACCAGCAGCCGTCAGGCCTGATTTACGAAACAATCTCTTATATAATTAATGGTTTAACAACAAATTACTGGTTTTAAATTGAATATAATGTCAAGTATAAATCTGAAAAACATTTAAAATAACATATATGCAAAACATTGCCTTAAAGGAGTTGTCTCCCCACAGGATTTCAAAGAATGCATGAAAGAAATTCTCTGTCACTTCCCGGTTCAGACTAAAATTTTCATAAGCTCCATGCTTTTACAGGTTGTTTTGCTTTTTAGATGCTAATTAATTAGATTAGCTTCCAAAAACTGAAGGGCTTTTAAAGACCCCAAAACAAAAGCCCAATTACAGAGCTTTACTTGAATAAAATCAAGCTTTTTACGGCGGGAGCACAGGACACTGACTGACACTGCTGACCTTGTGATGACTCACCTCTGTTATCTATTGAACAAACACCTGGGGGTTGTTTGTTTACAGGGCTGTTATGAGGGAACTGAAATAGCACAGAGGGAATAAATTTTACTTGTATCTCTTTAGGGAAAACAAGGAACAATGCAAAATATTTTTGGGAAAATGCTTTTTTTTTTTCCCTAAAAAATTTTTAAAGTATTTTTTGTAGCGAGACAAAACCCCTTTAAGGGAGTTTTTATTCGGGGGAAAAATAAGGGATTGAGTAACAAGGCACTGCCCCCTAATTTTCGCACCTCCCTTTTTCCCCTTTTTTAAACGGCATAAACTATGGTAAATTGACCGTAAAAAAAAGGCTGAAGCGTTGCCCGAAACAAATTGGTTTTAAAGCAAACAGTGTACCTCTGCCGTAAGATTAAGAAAATACGCTTTTTTGCACCAGCCAAGGCTCTGTTTTGCTTCGTGTTTCCCTATTATGGGGCTCTTTGCCGAGAGCCGAAGGTCCGTGCTACTGCTGGGAGCTAGCTGTGCAACTCATGCTGGGATGATTACTATTTTTACACAAGAAAAACACTTTTATTCAAAAAGAAAAACATGTTTTTTTCGTCGCCATAGTCTGAGAACCATAACTTTTTTATTTTTCTGTGTACTGATTTTGTATACAGCATTTATTTTGGTATCATTTTTGGGGAAACAAAGCTTATCAATCGCTTTTAAATCTTTTTTTTTTTGGAGGCAGGGGTGAATTAAAATCTCAACCCCTAGAGTGTTTTTTTTTTTTTACGCGTCACCGTGCAGTATCCGTGATAAGTTAGTTTTTACTCCTTGTTTCAAACGATTATGGCGATACCGAATTTAGTTTATTTTTTTATGTTAAAGGTTTTTTATTGGTAAAACAATTTTATGCATCGCTATCTCCTAAGCCTAATTTTCTTTTTTTTTCCCATATACAGGGTGGTATTTTTTTTTTTTTTTTAAAAGCTGGCGACCCAAGTCACACACTGGCCCCCAGTTTTGGGCCTTTTTCAGGAGAAGGGATCCATGTCAGGGTAAAGAAAACGGGGATAAAAAAGGGGAATGCTTCTCGGGGGCCAACATTGCCTCATGTCCAGCATTTACCAATAAGATGGTGCAGTAACCTGAATACCTGGGGTTGGGTTAAAAGGTCCCCAGAGTTTTTAAAACAAAAAAAAAACCGGGGCTCATTATGGGGGGGGGCCCCGGATTTAAAGGCTGGTCCAAGTTTCCCCTTATCATTTTGGGGCGCGAAATCCTCTCAAAATTTTTTTGATTTCGCTTTTTTAAATTTTTAAGCAAAAACCCCCCTATACCAAAAGGGCCCAGTGAAAAAACCCAAAAATATGCGTATCGGCGTTTTTTGGGACAATAAAAGAGACAGATTCCCTTATATATTCCCGAAGCAAAGCGAATGGTGGCTTGGCTTCCAAAGGCGTCTGAAAAATTTTGGGCATCCTTGGTCGCTTTTTCACAGACTGGGCTAAATGCACAACATGTTTACTGATAATACCCGGGGACCGTGGTTTTTACCAGGCTTTCCCCCTTTTAAATTTTTTACATTCCTTATATAAATCCCAAGCAAGCAAAAAAAAAGTTTTTGCTAATCCTTTTGTGTGCGGACGGGGGAGAAGATTTGCCAATTAAAACCTAAATGGGGAATCTCACCATATTTATCACTATTGCAAACTACGGGTTTTCCAGGAGGGGGGCCACACAAAACATTCAGTTTTGGCACAACGGGGTATGCACCAGATACGTCCCCCTTGACCCCCGACACAAAAGACACCTTTTACTTTCCACTCCAGGGGGCTTTTCCCACGCTTGTTACCCCTTTCCTTTAATTTCCCTGCAGGCGATTATTTTTATTTTAAAAAAGAAAACGAGACCCCCGACCCAGGAATGGGACACAACCTTTGCCCGAATTCTTCTATACCCCCTGCACAAGCATGCACACCTGTCCTAGATAAAACTTTTTGGGTTAGCAAAGAAATTTATGAGGGCCTGCCCAAAGGGGTTTGGGCGAGTTTTGGGCAGAGAAGGGATAATACTTTGAAAACCACAACTGATTTTAGGGGCCCTTTGGGGGACACCCCACAATACTTGCTTTCAGTTTTTACCTAAAATGTTTTTAAAAAAAAGTCAAAATCATACCTTTATTCACGGATGCCCCTGCGACCCCGTCCCCCGGGTCGCGGCGCTCCGTGCCCCGCCCCTTGAGCGGCGCCCCTTCCCGCACCTTAGGGAGGGGGCGTCGCCGCCCCTTAGGGAGCGCGGCCCGGCAGTCTAGATTTAAAGGGGGACAGTGCGCCGGTAATTGGCCATTGCCGGGCACTGCTCCTTTTTTACCCCCACCTTTTCCCCCAGGGGCCCTTTCCCGGGATTTTTTATGCACTCCCTTTTGGGAAAGCTTTCCCAAAACCCCTTTCTTCCCTACCGGGTCCCCAAACCCCTTTTGCTTACATTTACCGCCCACGATCCTTGTCGCCCTCCCTGACCTTCTCCCTTCTACGTTCCGAACCTCAGCCGCCTGCCCACCTTCTTGCCTGCCCCCCGACTAGGGCCCTGACTTCCGATTCGACCTCGCCCCCCTTTGGCTGAAAAAACCGCAGGCAAGCCCCGCCAGTGTATGACCTGGTGGACCCCTCGCAGCAAGTCCATCCCGTTTTTGCGGCGGGGCTCTGGTAAATACCGGGACCCACTTAGATTCCCTCCCTGGTGTGGGTTACCCATCGCCTGCTTGGTCCAAGGATCCACCCCAGATTTACAGTAAGACCCGGGGCCTGGATCCCGCCAAGGTTCCCTTTGCCGACGTCCCCAATATCACCCCGTCGGGTCAAGAAATCAAAACAGATCCACAGCAGCCGAGCAGCTCTCCTCCATTGCGCAGCCCATCGCACTCAGCAGCAGCAGTCGGCTGCAGTGATCCTCCCTGGCGGTCCCCCAGTTGGTCCAAAACACCCCGCTTGTCCTTGCCGAAAAAAGTTTGACGGGGACCCAAGGCCTGGGGGGCTTCATCACCCCGTGCTCCCTTCATGTGGAATTTGAGGGTCATTTTCCCTTCGGAAAGACCCAAAGGTCCCCTTTGGTCAGTCTCCCCGGGTAAACCCCTGGCCTGGCAATTTCCTCTCTGGGACCGAGGCGATCCGTCATCGCTGACCTGGTGACTTTTACGGGAATTCAGTGTCTTCGAAGACCTGCCCCCGTTTCGTCGCTGAAACCGCCCTTTTTAACCTGCAAAAAGGGGGAACGCCCCCGTGGGAGACTACGCCTGCAGTTCCGCACCTAATCGGGCTGGTTTTGGAACGTGCAGCGTTATGCGCCACGTTCAAGAAGGGCCTCTCCACCAGTTTAAGGATGCCCTCGCCGCCCGGGATCTACGTCTTTTTTAAGCACTCATCCTTTTTGGCTCCCGGATTAAAAAAGCTTCGAGAGAGAGTGAGGAGCCCCGAAAAAGGCAAGAACCAGTTTACACGCCGCCATCCCTCCTGCCCCG
The DNA here is from genome assembly GCA_025379985.1 of Phyllomedusa bahiana. Taxonomy (NCBI): domain Eukaryota; kingdom Metazoa; phylum Chordata; class Amphibia; order Anura; family Hylidae; genus Phyllomedusa; species Phyllomedusa bahiana. The sequence goes on along the minus strand of JAODAL010020640.1, from coordinate 58,994 downwards.
GGTGTTTCACGGCCCCACGCCTTCCCAGCCCCGGGGAAGGGGCCAGCCATGGATGAGCCCACCTGACTCCGCAGGAACTTGACCAGGGGCGAAGGAAAACTATGTCTCACTTGGGCCCAGAACACTCCTCAGGGTTGCTGCTCTGTCCGCAGCGTGGGGAGACGACCACCTGGGTAGTGGGAGGGGCGTCCCTGGGGGTTCAATCTCTCTCCTCTTTACAAAACCCCGTCCTGGTCAGCACGGAAGCCGGGCCCCCACTTTCAATCTTCACCCTTTCCCTGGACTCCATTCGGCGGGGAACTTCTTGGATGCTGCCGGGTTTTTCCCTCAACCCATCTTCCCGGGGTTTTCCCCGGGGAAAAACCCTTATCCCACTCCCCTCAGTGGGGAGATCCTCAACGATTAGTCCGTTCCATGGGAGCCACTGTTTTTAAAATTGGGGGACGCATAAAGAGAGACGTCGTTCTATGTGTTACCCCGGTCCCCTCCCCATCCTATTGGGTCTTCGTGCTGCGAACATGCCCCGGTGCTTGACTGGCAACGGGCAAGTTTTGCGAGGGGGCCCCAGATGTCGGTCTCGTTTTTTTGGTGGCACCTCCCCGGTGCTTACCGCTTTTCCCGGAAATCAAAGCTCAGGGGGCTCCCTGCTCATATTGAGTTTTCTGGGTGTCTTTTCCCAAAGAACAGAGACCTTGCCGCCCCAAAATGTCCCTATGAGCCCATTGATCTTCTGCCCGAACCATCCCCCTCGGGGGAGAGTCTACCCCTTATCCGTTCCCGAGACTCAACCATGTTGGTACATCCGGGGGAAAAACTTCAAAAAAATTTATTCGAAAGTCCTCTTCTCCCGGGAGCAGGATTCTTCTTCGGGGAAAGAAGGACGGCTCCTTCGCCCCGCATCGACTACCGGGGTCTGAACAAACCGGTAAAAAAAAAGGACCCTCACCGTTAAACACGGAATATTTTTGACCGTCTCAAGGGGGCAAAGGGCTTTTCCAAGCGGGGTTGAGAGGGCCTACAATTTGGTGGGTCCGCAAGGGCGAAGATGGAAGACGGGCCCCAACACCCGAGACGGCCACTCGGATACCTGTATGCCCTTTTGGACTCTGTAATGGCCCCTGCCGTCTTCCCGGTTCGTTTTTTTTATCCTTTAGGATCTTCTTAACCTGTGTCTTTTTACCCGGCGACACCTGAAATTTTCTCTCCTGATCTTGAGCCACCGCCCTTTACGTCCGCCAAGTGTACGCGCCACAAGTAATCCTTGTAAAGCCAAATTGGGAAGTCCTCTTCCATCAAGTCAGCCTTCCTTCCTGGGTAATATTTTTCTCAGACCAAGGCTACGGGGGACCCAGCCAAGTTATCAGCCATATTTCAATGCCACGCCCAGTGGGCCTGCGGGGGAACAACTGTTCCGGGTTTTGCAACTTTTACCGGCAGTTTTTTCCGCATTTCTCCACCTGGTGGGTCCATTGTGGCCCCTTAGGGAAGAACCCAATCCACAAGTGCCTTCCGGGGCCGAGGAAACGTTCTCCAAGTAAAAACGGCCCTTTGCCTCTGCGTCCATCTGTCGCGGCCCCGACCCATGAAACCCTTCTCGCTTGAAGTAGACGCCCCTCGGTAGGGGGAGCGTCCTAAAGAAAAAGGGCCCCAGGCAAAACAGTACTTGTGGGTTCTTTTCTAAAAAACCCTTTTCACAGGGGAAGGAATACACCATTGGGGACGGGAATTATTAGCCAAAAACTGGCCCGGAAAAAATGGGGGAAAATTTTCGGAAGGGGCCCCCGGGACCCATTTTTATCTACCGGATCAAAAAACCTCCTACCTCCAACTGCCCACGACTTAATCCCCGCCAGGCTAGGTGGTCGCTTTTCTTCCCCGCTTTAATTTTTCAGATTAAATTTCCGCCCTGCCGAGAAAAACGTGAAGGCGAAACCCCCTCCCCTGCTTCCGATGTGGTGGTGAAGAAGCGATCCCAGAGCACATAATTCCCCCCCAACGCCTTATCTTTGCACCCCGTCGATTTCCGAACCCCACCGGGGGAAACTAAAGTCCGCCCTGCGCTCCGTAGGGGTACCGAAGTGGGGGCCTGCTCACTGGTGGTGGGCATTCCGGTGCCCCAAAGACGTTTCTCCGATTTTCCCCTACTATTGGGGGCGGACCTCGCTAAGATGTTAAAAAATTCGTCCAGGCGTGTACTTCCGTGCTCGCAACAAGGCTCCTCCCACAAGCCCCGGAGGGCTTTGCACCCACTGCCCCAACCCTACACAACCATGGTCTCAAATAGCGATGGACTTTTATAACCGACCTATCCTTCGTCCGGTAATACGTTGTGTGGGTGGTGGTAGACCGGGTTTTTTAAAGGCACATTTTTCCCCCCTTTCCAGGTCTGCCTTTGGCCCCGCGCCTGGGCCCAGCTATTTTTTTTTCCACTTTTTCGCTCAAACGTCTCCCTCTCCAAACATCTTGATCGGGGGGTGCATTCGTTTTCTAAATTTTGGCGGGCCCTTTGTGTAAACTCCCGGTGAAAGTTGATTCCCCGGTTACCACCCCCCAACGAATGGCCCGGGGGAAAGTGAACAAGTTTGGGATGTTCCTCGCCATTTTGTGTCTGCACGGGAAAATGACTGGGCCAAAATATTCCTTGGGTGGAATTTTCGTATAATTCCCCAAGTCAGAGTCCGCGGGGGCCTCCCCCTTCTACGTTTTGACGGCTTCTCCCCGCCCCCCTCCCCCAGCATCCCATCCAGGTCCCCGTGCTGACCTTGGCCAGGGCATAGGGACCATTTGGTCCCCGACCCCCCAATCCCTGCTCCGTCATCTGACCATGAAGGCGCAGGGGGATAAAAGAAGAAGCCCCCCCCCTGTCTTCCCCCCGGGTGATAAGGTTGGCTGTCAGCCCATATGTCCGCCTCAAAATCCCTCCACAAACTGGACCCCGCTTTGTAGGACCCTTTGAGGTCCCCTTAAGCGCAAAACCCCCTGGCCTATAAAAATGGCTTCCCCCCTACCTGCGAACCCCAAAATCCTTTTCCCTGTCTCGCTACTAAAACCCCCGGTCCTTATCGCTTCTCTCAGAAGGCGTCCACCTCCCCCTCTTGGGTATGCCCCAATGCTTTGTGGTTAAAAAAATCCTGGGGAGAGGGGGATGAGGGAAAAGAAATTTTCTAGTCGACTGGAAGGGGTTTGGGCCCCCAGGGAAAGATCGTGGGAGCCGGGGGAGAACATCCTGGACCTCAGCATTATCAGAATTTTTCCCTCAAAAAGAAGGGGGCCCAAAAGGGGGGGTACTGTCACAGTGCCCCCCGCACCCCGCCCGGGCCAGGGGCTCCGTGCCCCGACTCTGAGGGCACCCCGTCCCGCACCCGGGTCCGGGGTCCCCTCATCCCGCTGCCCGGGGCCCAGGGTTAACCGGCCTGCTCCTGTCCGTCCCCTCGGTCCCCCCCGGCTGGCGGCGCCCCCCTTAGGGAGCCCGCGGGCCCGGGATCCGAGATTTAAAGGGACAGTGCGCCGGTAATTGGGGCCCTTGCCGGGACTCTCCCATTTTAGCCAGCCTCTTCCCCGTGGCCTTTTCCCGGATTTTTTGTGCACAGCCCATTGGGAAAGCATTCCCAAAACCCTTTTCTTGCCTACCGGGGGGTTCCGAACCCCTTTTTCTTACATTTACCGACCCTGTCCTTGCCCCCCTGCCCTGACTTCGCCTGTCTACGTTTTACGAACCTCACCCCTGCCCTGACCTTTTTTTGCCTTTCCCCGACTACAAACCTGACTGCCGATTCCGTAATCGCCTACCCTTTTCCCCCACCGCAGGGGAAGCCCCGCCCGTGGTAGTGACCGGTGGGCCCCGCCGGCAAGTCCATCCCCTTTTTCGGCGGGCTCTGGTGAATACCGGACCCCCTTAGATCCACCCCCGGTGTGGGCTTTCGCCATCGCCCGCGGTGTCCCAAAGGGTCCACCTCCAAATGTTACACCTTACACCTATACGAGGGCCCGGATGGGGAGATTTTTCCACCAAACAATGTTTTTAGGTGGGAAAGGCGTGTGGAGTTTATCACTTTTGTTGGGTGTCCTTTATTAAGAGTTTTTTGGGATCGGGTCACACACTTGATACACAACACCGGGTAGGAAAAAAAATTTTTTTCCCAGAGGTGTCGGGGGCCCTTTTGGGGTTGGGGCTTTCGTGTGGGGAAGAGCAGGGCTTTCTGGCAAAGAACCCGCTGCTACATCAGGGGGGCAGCGGCACCCCAAGAAAATTTTTGGGGCCAAGTTTGGCTTCAACCCGAAAGGCCCAACTTTTGAGTTTGTTGAAAAAAAATTTTAAAGATTTTTTTAATGTTTTTGGGCTTGGCTTGAGGCAAACTTTACACAAAAGCCAATTTAAAAAACCTTCTTTAGGGCTAGGGGATAGGTACATAGCAACACTTCCAGAGTAAACTTAAAAAATTTTGGGCACTCCCTTTTTTTGGAAAACGAAAAATTTGGTAAATTTGGGCGAGGCACGGGGCGGGCAAAAGAACCTATTTTTATTTTTGTATAATTAATAACCCCATAGCTTTTAATCGGGTTTTTCCCCGGAAAAAAGGGGACGGTGAGGCAAGAAAAAGGGAGGTTGGGCCCGGTGCCTTTTTTTCCGACATTTTTCCCCTGAAGGACAAGGAGAGAACAAGAGGGGGCCCCCCTCCTTCCACTCATGTGCGGGGACAGAAGGGGGGGTTCCAAATTTTAGGACCCCTTTCCTTAGATAGGATTTGGTTTGGGGGACATCAACAGTGGGAAAAACGGGAAGGTAAATACTCTGTTCAGTAAACAATATTTTATTGGGAAGAAAATTTATTTTGGTATTTAAAAGATAATTTTTGTATTGCTTAAAGTAAAAGACTTAAAAATATTTTTTAGAAATTTGTAACAGGTTTATGAAAAATAAAGATAAAACAAAAATGTTTGTTAAATGTCAATTACAGCGATTTTTAAAAATTAATCAAGCAAATGCATTTTATGAATCTTTGAAACCCTAGAATTCCTTTTTTCCCTAAATTTATGATCCCGCTAACCATTAATTTCCCAATAAAAACATTTAAAAAAACAAACAAAACATTGAAATTATTTTTGGGGGTTTTTAACAACGGCGTTTTTAAACCCGAAAAAACAAAATTTGAAAAACGCGGGTTCAAAGCAGCCAACACGCACCCCAAAGTGTGGGGGGCTTGTTTGGTTTACTTTTTCCCTTTTTTTTGTGCAGCAAAAATACACCCTATATTTTAAAAAAATGGGGCCGTCTGCGCGTAAAAACGGATCAAGAATTGACAAAAAAATTTCTTGAACGGACCCCAAAAAAACGCATCAGAAAGAACGCATGAAAAGGCATACTTTCGGAAATTCGGGAACATCTGGAGCCGGTGTGTGTTTTACTTTGGGAAAACTAAGAAAATCACACTGCGTTTTTGGGGCCCTGAAAGACATTTGTGGGGAAAAATCCCCTTAAAAAAGATATTAACTTCGGGGATTTTTGGGATAATAAAATAAACCCTAAAGTTTTTTTTTGGCAGGATGAATGACATTTTAATTGACCCCAACCGTTTTTGCTGATTTTTTTCTTTGGCATTTTATTCCTTTTTATAGGCTGGGGTGAAAACACAAATCGAAATTTCCTGTTTTCCTTTTTTTTTTTTTAAAAGGTTTTTTCCTGTGGGGGGTTTTAAATTTTAATTTGACCAAATTTATGGGAGGGGGGTCGTTACGCACACGTGGATCCCAAAATATGGGGTACTTTTTTCCCATTTTTTAAATCGGGTTTTGGGGTTGATTTGACACCCCCAAAAGGGGCCCGGTGTACATTTTTTTTATTTTTTTTTTCTGTTAGTTTTTTATTTTTTTTTAATTAGTTTTTTTTTTACTTTTTCCCACTTTTTTTTTTTTCATTTTTGCCACAAAAGGGGTTTTTTTTAAAATCCCCCGATCTTTTCAATCACTTTTTCCCCAAGGGGCAGCCCAAAACTTCCCCAGCTTTGGGTTTGCGAAACCCTGGTCTCCTGGTGACTTTTCCAAACACCATGCCCACAATGGTAGGCGGGTTTGGGTGGCATCACCAGACAAGGTTTTGCGGGGGTTAAGGGGACAAGTAGCAGGGGAAAGAGCACCGAAAAATTTTGCATTCAGGAGGAGCTTACCCCCTCCTCCCCTGTACCGGTTTTAAAACACCCGGGGCCAAAAATTTAAAGGGCCCACAGGTGTTGCGGCATGATGCCAGTGTTTTTTTTCCCCCCGCGGGTTTCCCCTTTCCCGGGATCTTAAAAGTTTCCGGGCTTGGAGCTTTCAAGATCACCATGACGTACCCAAAATTGTCAATTTTGCAGAAACCCCAAAACCACCTTAAAGGTAGGGGTAGTCAAAGGGTTTTAAAAGGGGTTAAAGTCTTTTTTTGATTTTAAAAAAAAGTGTGTATTTTGTTTTAAAAACCCTGCTATCGACCCTACTCCAGAATTGGGGGTTAAACTCCTCCCTCAAAAAGGTCCCTGGTATGAGTGGTGCCCCCCAAACCTCAAAACTGGCCTTTTTTTATTCAGTGTATTTACTACAGGAAAACCAAGCTTATGAAATTGTAGGCAATCTATAAAAATTTGTTCTTTTACAAGCGGGACCGGGACACATTGGTTTTTTTGGGGAAACCCCACTTGGGCAAATAAAGGATAAATGTAAGGTTTCTCCCATTTTTGGTACGAATAATCTCAGGCTTCATATCTCCAAAGGGGGAAAACTGGGAAAATTTGGGTTTTGTTAAAAGAAAACCAAACACTAAAATTTTCATAACTGTAATTACTGGGGGGCCCAAAAAATTTAAATAAAGGGAAAACTATTTCATTGTTTTCCCAAATATCACAACCAATGGTTTGTAAAAAATAAATATATATAAATGTAAAATACATTGCGGGGTGGAATTAACAGCTGACTTTTCACCGGCGGGGGAACAGACTCTATATATATATATATAAATATATAAATTTTTAAAAATATATATATAAATATATATATAAAATATAAAAAAATTTTTTTTTTTATTAAACCCCCCTTACACATTTGGATGGCCCCGTACATCAAAATAGTGTGAAGGTGTATGGGCGGGCAGAGTCTGTTCCATACGCGGGGGACCGTCAGCTGTTTTTTATATATATATTATATATAAAAATATAAAATATATAAAAACACACACACACAGGCTACGACCGCTAATAGCAGTCCACACTTTAGACCCTGAGGTGTCGTGTCATAGACAGGGTATAATAGATAATGATTGAAAAGCCTGTATACGGTAGTAGAATAGTACTGCCATACAATAAAATAAATATTAAAAGTTCAAATCACCCCTTTTTCTTTCCATTTTACAAATAAAAAAAAGGAAAAAATGGGGACTCATAAGAGTCCTGTCTGTAGAATCCTGTTCAGAAAAATCTGATCTATTAAAGGAGTTGTCTCACTATATTGATTCATCTTACCTCAGTCCTGTTTTCTTGGTTTCATTTTTTAATTTCAGGGCATGTTTACTGGCTACCACTAGGCTGTAGTAGAAACCAGGTCTGTAGAAATAGCAACCAGTGCTGGCAACCTATCAGGAAAGATCAAACAGGTCTGTAGCTATAGCGACCTGAGGAGCTGATGCAGCCCAAAGGAGAGGGGATATCTAGGAATGGGGTAGGACACTGTTAATGGATATATATTGCAAAGTGACTTTTTTTTGCACGATCTTTAAACATAAAAAGCAATCTTTGTAGTGAGACAACCCCTTTAAATTATAACAACATTTAGCCCATACGCCGAACACTGGAGAAGAAAAAATATCCAAAATTGTGGATTTTTTTGGCCATTTTATATCCCTAAGAACTAGGAATATAAAATAATAAAAAATTCATCTGAACTGCCAAAATGGTTTCAATAAAAGGTGTTCCTAGCATGCAAAAAATGCACCATTACTCAGTCCATAGGTGGTTAAGAACAAAAAAAGTTACTGGCATTTCTACAAAAAATGTAAAAAACAGAATTTTCTCAAAAACATAACAAAGCCTATACAAATTTGGTATCACCAGAATCATATAAGACATACCATGTAGTTTAGGGTTTTTTTTGGCAAATCATTTGGCCTTTTAATGTCCCTAGCATATTTATTTAAAGCATGCTGTTATGGCCTTTAATTTTATTTTTAACTTATCTGCAGCATATTCTTATCCTCTATCACATCTCCAGAGAGACAGTACATAAATATACACACACACACATGTAGGTAGCTGGATATTTATACAGACACACATAAATAATAAGAAAAACCCTTTAATTTTTTCCTAATATTTCAAATGTTCTATGTGGAAAAAATAAGTGGCTTCTTTGATCCAGAATTTTGATTTGATTTTTCATCAGGGAGCTTGAGAAGCAGACTAACTGCATTTCATACAAACTTGGAATCCTGGCGCATCCAGGCTTGGAATTAGGGGGCGTGGCCTATATGACAGCCTGTTTAACTGCCATCCACAAGATGGCTGCTCCCGTCAGCTGTTTTCAAAATGGTTCCATCACTGGTGATAGGTCCTCTTTAAGAAATATCTGGGCATTCTTGTAGATGATAGTCTACAGAACAGCAGACAGGGGGGAAGGAGACGCCGCTAAGCTAACATTATCCCATAGACCTGACAGGATAACAGAGGAGCAGGAGCTGACTAGAGGGAAGGGGCACCGCTGAAATATATTACCAAATACACCTGCCCAGGATAACAGAGGTGAGGAGCCGACAGGGGGCAGGGGCGCCACTGAAATAATATTAAAACCCCAAAAGAAATGAAAGGGGGGAAAAAACAGAGGGCAGGGTTTCGACTAAGGGACAGGGGCCACTGAATAATATTAACCCATAGACCTGACGGGAAAACAGGGTGCAGGAGCAACAAAGGGGAACCCCTTTTGGGAAATTAACTTTGATAAAGAACAGAGTAAAAAAAAATTCCAGTTCGGGGGATAAAGGAAATAGTGACCACAATATAAACATTTTTCAATTCCCCCTTTAAATTTGGTCTTTTGTCGAGGACCAGAAAACGCTGATTTTCAGCAAGGGCTAATTTCAATCTTCTTGAGAGGCCCAAACCTTAATTTTTCTTATCAAACCCAGGAAAATGGCAGTCTGCCTTAAGAGACTAAATGGGCAAATCACCAGGTCCGATAGTATAACCCCAATGTTATAAGGGAGAAAAGTAATGTGATAGAGAGGCCCCTATTTTTAATATTTATCGATTATATAATAACGGGGCATGCCCCCAAAAGATTGGCACATAGCAGTTGTGGTGCCAAAAAGATAAAAAAAGTAATCCTGGAAACTATATTTTGGTAATTTAAAATGTTAAAAGTTTTTAAAGGTTTTTTCCTAAGTCATGCTAAGGGATTTCTCACTGAAAATAAATGTATAACGCCATTCCAGCAGGGGTTTTAAAAGGATGGCCTTCAAACTAATTCTTCAGCTTCTATAAGGAGGTTAGTTCTAGACGGGCTCGGGGGGGGCTTTTGGATAACATATATCTAATTTTTTAAAGCATTTGTACTGTCCACATAAAAAGTTGTTAAGAAAACGAGAATGTTTGGACTGGGAAAAATTTTTTGCAAATGGGTAAAAATTACAACTATTGATAGAAAACAAATGTGGGGGATTAATGGTACATATCAAAACTGGGTCCCTTTCTAGTGGGGGACCCTGAGGGTATTCATTAAGATTTTAAAAGGATTGCCACGTGTATCAAGTTTGCTTTATAATAAAGCTCTGAAAGTAATCAAAACAAAAAGGGATAATGTGTTTTTACAAAGGGATCTTGTAATTTGGAAAAAATGGGGGAGAAGTGGTAGATGAGGTTTTTTAAAACGTTAAAAGCAAGGTTTTTCACTGGGGAGGAAAAAATCTTACTGATTTCTTGTTTAAACGGGGGGGAAAAAACTGGGGGACATTGAAAGGACTTGGGAATCCTGGGGGACAGTAAACTAAATTGTACGCCAGTGTCAGGCAACTTGCCAAGAAAAAAAAGGATTATTTTATTAAAGGGCATAAAACACTGTTTAAAAAATATTTCCCAATTCAAAGTATGGTCAGACCCACAATGGAATTTGGCTACAGTTTTGGGCAAAAAGTGCACAGGAAAGCATTGTAGAGCGAACGGTTCAAAGGGAGCAACAAAAAATAATAAAAGGACTGGGTGGACGCCAAAAACCCCCAAAAAGAAAAGCAAGATTAGGGTTATTTAGTCAAAAAAAAGACGCTTTTTTTGTTCTCATCCACTAACGATGATCAACTCCGTTACCTGTCCTCTATTAAGAGGAATTTTTAGGCTCCCCCCATTAAGTCATGAGAGTAAAGGGGGTGATTCTTTCTCCTTACGTTTCTTTGGGATATAGGGCCCCAAAAGGGGGCAAACAACCATTATTCCCAGAGATCTTACATAATTGATCTAGCTTTGCGTTCAGTTATCCATTATCATCTCCACAAGTAGAGATGGGCGAATCGATTCTAACGAATTGGAAATTTAAATTTTAAAATTTTAGGAAAAACTTTTTTTTCTGAACGAAGTCGAAAATTTTGGGGGTATTGGTGAACGAAGGTGCTTTTATTATAAAATTTGGCTGCGAGCAGTGCGTTAAAATGGGGAAAGACCCTGGGAGGGAAAAAAGGCATAGCTGATGACATGTGCAAGATGAAAACCAATCCCAAAAACCGGCGGGTTCTTGGGGTCACCGACTATATAAGTCCCGGGGCGGGCGCTGGGGGCTCACACTCCCCCCTGTAGATAGGGAAGGGCGCGCGGCTGCTTGTATAGTCTTCGAAATACTGATTTTTATACAAACGATTTTTTTGGGGGTTTTCGCTTGTCTCGGGGCTGCTTTTCTTTTAAAGTTTTTTTCTATTTTTTAGGGTATTGGGTCTGAAGTCCAGTTGGGGCCCCTGCACTGATATACATTTTTAATGCTACTTCACGCACATTGAAATATCCAGGGGATCTAAAGGGTTTTTTCCCCTTGCATTCATTTAAGAAAAAAGCGTTTTTAAATACAAATACCAAACATTTGTGAAGCTCAATTTTTTTCGCCAAAATTTACTCCAGGGGTTAATTAAGGTTTTTTGCTGCTGTGGTGACTCAAGAAAAGTCTTTTTCACCGCCAAAAAATTCATTTTTTCTGTGATAATTCAAAACGAAGATTAATTAAAATTTTTTCTCTTGTTGTGTAGCGTAAAACACACGCAAATTTTAACCGTACAAACTATAGTTTTGGTTGCTAATTGTTTGGTGAATTTACTCCAGGGGTTAATTAGGTTTTGTTTTGCTGCTTTGGGGGGACTCAAAGAAAACATCTTTTTCACCCCCAAAAATACTTTTTCCTGTAGTAATTCAAAGCAAAAATTAAATTTTTCAATTTTTTCCCCTGTTTGGGAGCGTAAAAAAAAAACCCTTGATCACGCTACAAAGCTAGTAGTTTTGGTTGCTCAATTGTTTGGCGCATTTACACCAGGGGTTAAATTTAAACGTTGTTTTGTGCTGTTGTGACTAAAGAAACCGTTTTTTTTAAACCGCCAAAAAAAAACATTTTTTTTTAGCATAATTCAAACGAAGATTAATTACAATTTTTTCTCTTGTTGTGTAGCGTAAAAAAACGCCTTTTGTAACACGCTCAAAAGCTATTGTTTGTGGTTGCTCAATTGTTTGGCGCAATTTACATCCAGGGGTTAATTAAGCGTTGTTTTGCTGCTGTGGTTTGACTCAAAAAAACCCGGGTCTTTTTCACCGCCAAAAAATACATTTTTTCTGTAGCATAATTCACAAGCGAAGATTAATTACAATTTTTTCTCTTGTTGTGTAGCGTAAAAAACACACCCCATGTGTAACACGCTACAAAGCTGGTAGTGTGTGGTTGCTCAAATGTTTGGGCCCCAATTTACATCCAAGGGTTAACTAAGTATTTTTTGCAGTTGTATCATTTAAAAGAAACTTCTTTTTTCACCCCCACAGAAAAAATTCTGTAGCATAATTTCATATCCGAAGGTTAATTAAGCCTTTACTTCAGTAAATACACAGAGTTTTTAAACGGCACATAAAAGTCAATTTTTCCTGGCCATTTGTGGAGCGCAATTTATATCCAGGGGTTACCCAGGCTTGTTACTGGGTTCATTTGGAGTCAAATACAGGGTTTTATATTTATCATACAGATATCTTCATCAAACTGTGTCTGTACATTTTAGAACAAACAGTATGTCAGACAGAGAGGTGGCAGGCTCTGCACCTGCGAGTGGCAGTGGCACAAACATTCCTGGAACAGGCCCAGGTCGCAGCACAGCAAGGGGACGTCGCAGCAGGGGTCACTCGGTGAGGACAGAAACTGCCGCTGTCATCTAGTGGCCGTGTGTTTTTCAGCAACCCAAAGAGTTCTTGTTTTGGTTGACTAGGTCATCCACTTCCCCCAGATGACTCTGACAACCCCAGCCAAGAGTCGGTGGGAAGGGTCAGACACAACCCTTATTTGGGCATGGCCGGGAGTGGGTCAGGGGCCCCTCCCTGCCCTCAACCCGCCTTGCCTCCGGTTCCCTCAGCCAGGATCTACTATGTGGTCTGGGTCAGCGCCACTATTAGGGGGATGAACTTTTTGAGGAGGGGCAGTCAGGCTATTGGCAGCGAAGAAATGGGGCCAATTCCCTGCTTTTGCAGTAGGGGAAAAGTATGATGTGGAGGTGGCTTGGGGGGTCATGTTGTGAGGGGTCAGCCTCTGCATACCAAAGACCGGTGATGAGGCCCAGCAGTGACGTAAAACCCAAACAAATTGATGATAAAGTAGGACCCACTTGGGACCCCGGGTGAAGCAAGGGCTTCTCATCGTCAGAAGGGGGGCGTCAGCTTGCGATCAGGCAGCGGCGACCCAGCAAGTGGGTTGTTGGGTTAGTCAGCAGGGTAGCGCGTGTGAGGTCGGGACCCAAAAGCGGCCCGGGGTAGAAAACCCCCTTCGCAGGTCCAAGAAAGTAGCGGACAGGGGTTGCGAGGCAGCGGCGGTAGTTGCACTCAGTGCGGAGCGGGCGGTAAAATCAGCCGAAAAATGGGTATATGTAGAAATTTGGGCAGAAAGTGAAAGGGGGCCAGGGGCTAACATTGGCACCACGGCCCTGCGTCAAAAACCCTCCAGCTACCTGGTGGCCTGGGAGAAAAAGGGGGGCCAGTTGGGGGTCATCCCGCCTGCAGCAGCTGCGGCCAGTGGATGCATGCCATTGCAGCCCGTCAAGGCTCCACACCTTGAGAAGGTGCTTTTTTCTTTGACATCATCTCCCGGGGCCGATGCTCCCGCCCTCGTACTCTGGCGCAGAGTGTTCGCGAGGTGATTGCAGAGAGACAACGTATGCGTCCCCATCCTAAGGTGCAGCAGCTGCCATGCTCCTGTCCCGTTGTTGGTACTGCAGTCCCTCCCCCTTTCCCCCAAAAGGTGGACTCTGCACCATTCAGAGAATAATGGCTTGTGCCCGGCCCAGATGGAGGTTCCAAGCCCTAATTTCTTTTCCAAAAAGGCAGTACCGCACTTATAAAATGTGAACGAAAATGGGCCAGGCTTGGCTTATTGGTTTTTTTCCAAAGGGGCACGGCAGGCGGGTTGGGTGAACTACAGTCAGGGCCCGTACAGTCCCTTTTTGGCCACTGGGTGAATGTGTTTTTGCCCAGGCACACCAACCCAAATTGGAAGGGACTAGCTTTTCCTCCGTTGTAAATTGGGTCCCCCCAAAGTCTGCCCCCTCCACCACACCCCATCTAGCCTCCACAAGTACTGCTCCATCTAAAAAATGTTAGGGCACAGTGGTGTCCGCAGTTTTACACCTGGCTTCCCCGGCGAACGAAGTCACACAGGGGGGGAATGCTCCCGTCATGCAGCAAAGAAATCGATGTGTGGCTTTCTCCGCGCCAACTGCAAAACCGAACCAAGGTGAATGACAAAGGAAGGAAAATGGGGGGGGGTCCGCGCTGCACTGAGGAGGGGGTTTGGTTTATGCCCCCCTGGGATGGCGGGATTTTGTTTTAATTCGGTTGTGAAAAGGTTCCCCGGGGTTTCCCCCAAAATCTTCAGAAGATTTGAAAATGGCCAGGAAAATGTGCATGCATTTATTTCCATTCGTACAAAGCCGGAACCCCCTCCTCGATTTGCAGCGAGAAGGGTTTCCCCCCAAACACCTGATATGCATGTTTCCCCCCCTTGGAATTCCACCCTCCATTTGGCCCGACTGTATAACAAAAAAGGGGCCAAAACGTTTTTTTGATGACCGGGGCGGAAGGAGTACCCCCTGTGTAACTTTGATGTCAGCCAGGGGCATCAGCGGACCCCTCCCGTTTGTTGAGGCCATTCGGGGAGGCCCGTTATTTGCATCGCAGACTAGGGATGAATAACTCATTCCACTGCTTCATGTCTGGAACAGATGCTAAAAATCTGTCGGGGCGGGGAACTGATATTGGCACTACATCTCGGGCCACTTATCTGGGGGGGACGAAAGGGAGGGGGAGGGGACATTGGAGCAAAAGCATTGTCGGGTGAAATGAGGGTTTTTTCTACCCGGGTGACAAGAGAGGGGGAGCGGGAGAGCTGGAGGGGGTAGATGGAAAAGGGGGGGAAGACGAGGCAGATGACCCACAAGCACCGGGCGTATACAGTGGAGATGGAGGGAGGGAGCCCCTTTGAGTCATTTGTGCAGAGGCCCGCACAAAACTGATTTGCCCCGGCTGTGACCCGAATAGTCGCATCCGCAGAGGGGATTTGGCTTTTCCACCCTATTGGACCCTCGTACCCCCGGGCCAAAAAGGGGGCCATTTTCCCACTATTGACGGGAGGACAAACTCAAATACATAGGGAAAAACCCCATAGTCAGTTGGCCCCCGCCTATTGCGGCATCGTCCCCCTCTGAAGATCTGACCGGGGGGTTCCTCTCGCTCACGTTTTTACTGCCCCGGGGTGCTGGGGGAAGGTGGGGGGGTAGAAGCGTTTCCAAACCCCCCATCAGCAGCAATCTAAGTCTGGATCACTGATGATCATTCCCCCACCCCCTATGAGGAGGGCAGTCGCCAGCAGCAGGACCTGGAGCAGTCCCTGAACCAACAGGTGGTGGCCTACTTGGACAGCATTCTGCCACTTCAGTTAGAAGATCCGCTGGACTACTGGGCAGCCAAACTGGATGTGTGGCAGCAACTTGCCGAGTTTGCAGTGGAGAAGCTGTCCTGCCCGGCCAGTAGTGTGGCATCAGAGCGGGTGTTCAGTGCGGCGGGGGCCATCGTTACCCCAAGGAGAACCCGCTTGTCCACGGGAAATGTGGAACGACTGACCTTTGTCAAGATGAATCAGGCGTGGATCGTCCAGGATTTCCACACACCAATGCCTTAGGCGTCAGTCTGGGTTCAAACTACCTGCCTCAGTCACTATTCTGATGCTGCCACCCGCCAGATGCCACACATCTGCTGCCAGTGTCTCCATCTGCCTACCACCATCTTTACCAGGGACTGGTATTGCCACCCACCTCAACACTCTGTCATTGTACCACTCTATGACCTCATGCTGCTGCTGCTGTTACTGGTGCCGTGACATCCACACTGTGTCATTGTGCCACTCTCTGACCTCATGCTGCTGCTGCGGTCACCTCCACACTGTGTCATTGTGCCACTCTCTGACCTCATGCTGTTGCTCCTGCCGCCGTCACCTCAAATCTCTGTCATTGTGCCACTCTGTGGCCTACTACTGTTTTGCCACCTCCAGAATGTCATTGTGCCACTCTCTGACCTCATGCTGCTGCTGCTGTTGCTGTTGCCGTGACATCCACACTGTGTCATTGTGCCACTCTCTGACCTCATGCTGCTTGCTGCGGGGCACCTCCACACTGTGTCATTGTGCCACTCTCTGACCTCATGCTGTTGCTCCTGCCGCCGTCACCTTAAATCTCTGTCATTGTGCCACTCTGTGGCCTACTACTGTTTTGCCACCTCCAGAATGTCATTGTGCCACTCTCTGACCTCATGCTGCTGCTGTCGTGACCTCCACACTGTGTCAATGTGCCACTCTGTGGCCTACTACTGTTTTGCCACCTCCAGAATGTGATCGTGCCACTGCCTGACCTCATGTTGCTGCAGTGGTGACCTCCACAGAGAAAGTGTGCCACTCTGTGGCCTACTCCAGTTTTTGCCACCTCCAGAATGTCATTGAGCCACTGCCTGACCTAATGCTGCTGCCGCCGTGACCTCCACTCCCAGTCATTGTGCCACTCTGTGGCCTACTACTGTTTTGCCACCTCCAGAATGTCATTGTGCCACTGCCTGACCTCATGCTGCTGCCGCCGTGACCTCCACACTGTGTCATTGTGCCACTCTGTGGCCTACTACTGTTTTGCCACCTCCAGAATGTCATTGTGCCACTGCCTGACCTCATGACCTCCACTCTCTGTCAATGTGCCACTCTGTGGCCTACTCCAGTTTTTGCCACCTCCAGAATGTCATTGTGCCACTGCCTGACCTCATGCTGCTGCCGCCGTCACCTCCACTCTCTGTCATTGTGCCACTCTGTGGCCTACTACTGTTTTGCCACCTCCAGAATGTCATTGTGCCACTGTCTGACCTCATGCTGCTGCCGCCGTCACCTCCACTCTCTGTCAATGTGCCACTCTGTGGCCTACTCCAGTTTTTGCCACCTCCAGAATGTCATTGTGCCACTGTCTGACCTCATGCTGCTGCTGCCGCCGTGACCTCCGCTCTCAGTCATTGTGCCACTCTGTGGCCTACTACTGTTTTGCCACCTCCAGAATGTCATTGTGCCACTGCCTGACCTCATGCTGCTGCTGTCATGACCTCCACACTGTGTCATTGTGCCACTCTGTGGCCTACTACTGTTTTGCCACCTCCAGAATGTCATTGTGCCACTGCCTGACCTCATGCTGCTGCTGTCGTGACCTCCACACTGTGTCATTGTGCCACTCTGTGGCCTACTACTGTTTTGCCACCTCCAGAATGTCATTGTGCCACTGTCTGACCTCATGCTGCTGCCGCTGTGACCTCCACTTTCAGTCATTGTGCCACTCTGTGGCCTACTCCAGTTTTTGCCACCTCCAGAATGTCAATGTGCCACTGTCTGACCTCATGCTGCTGTGACCTCCACACTGTGTCATTGTGCCACTGTCTGACCTCATGTTGCTGTGGCTGCCGCCGTCACCTCCGCACTCTGTCACTAATGTTGCGCTTCTAAGAGCGGCGGCAGTCATCTGCGTGTCATACTAAAACACAACATTGTATGAAGACCAAACCAAGCTCCCTCTGCATATTTAAGCATGGCATAACGTTCTTCAGCACCCTGTAGGCTCTGTGCAGCCTGGAAATAGCTGTTTTTTAACGCGATTCGTGCCGAAGTAATTCGGACCGAAACAAATTTTGTCGGAAAATTCGGCAAAGTGACCGAATCGAATTTTTGAGAAATTCACCCATCTCTATCCACAAGTCCATGTGATGGTGCATAAGTGCTGTTTAATTTTGAGTTGTACCCAATTGCATGCACACTTCTGTTATTACTTCATTTAAGAAATGGGGTCTATTATCTTAAAGAGGAGTTGCCACCATAGACTTTGATGGAATATCTCTAGGATATGGCATCAAATTCTGTTAGGTTTGGGTCCCACCTATCATCACATTTGGTTAGCACAGACAGGCTTTTTCCAGTGTGAAGGACACAGATACAACATGTGCGTCTTGGCTAATAAGAAGAAATAATTTGAAAACTATGATAAGACTCAGAGTTTTAATATCTAAAGCTTTATTAATTGTGACACTTAACATCTTATATATGAAGTCTGTATTATAAGTAAGCTGAAGACAAGAGTGCTGGAACATGTAACTGCTATAAAAAGTGGACAAATATCAGCATCTGGTGCCACAAAACAGTGTATTAAAGTTCATCAGGTTAAAAATGCAAACATTTGAAAAAGTGCTTATCATTTTAATTACACTGAACCAAATACGTTTATTATTGGTCTCATCAGAGCACAGGATATGGTTCCAGTAATCCGTGTTCTTGGTCTACTGGTCTTCACAAACTTGTGCATCATCTTTAGAAGAGGCTTCTTCCTGGGACAACAGCTATGCAGACCAATTTGATGCAATGTGTAGCGTATAGTCTGAGTACTGGCAGGTTGATCACCCATGTAACCTCTGCAGCAATGTTGACAGCACTCATCTCTGGATATGACACTGAGCATGTGCACTCATGTTCTTTGGTCGACCATAGAGAAGCCTGTTCTGGTTGGAACCTGTCTTGGTAAACCACTATATGGTCTTGGTCACTGTACTGCAGCTCAGTGTCGGTGTTGTAAAACTTCTTATAGCCTATGCCATCTTTATGCTGAGCAACAACATAAAGACCCTAAGACAGGTCATTGACATGAGGAGCCATGTTGGACTTGCAGTGACCAGTATTAGAGTGTGTGAGGGCAATAACACCAAATATATCACACCTGCTCCCCATTCACACCTGAGACCTAGTAACATTAATGAATCACATGACATTGTGGGCACATTTTGTCGATTTTCACTTAGGGCTGTAATCACTTTTGTTGCCAGTGGTGTAGACATTGATGACTGTGTGCCGAGTTATTTTGAGACCACACCAAATTTACAATGTTATACAAGCTGTACACTGACATTGTATCACAGTGTCAGATCTTCAGTGCTGTCCCATGAAAAGATTACAGTATTTACATTTGTGAGATACTGTGTGTATGTAAAGTATATATATATATATATATATATATATATATATATTGTAACAGTCCACTCACATTTGGACGCCCTCCTGGGCCGTCCTGGGGGTTCTTTAGTTCACAGGATCACCGTCTTTTGTAGAAGGTATTGGCACACAGACACCAGGCTTTCTCTCAAGCCTCCAGGGCCAGAGCTCTTACTAGCACCACTACTGCTCCAGTGCAAGGTAGCAGACCACGCCCCTTGATCACCTGGAGAGACAGGCTTTTTATAGGCCTGGTAAATACTGGAACCGAACCTGGCCTGGACCGTGGGGTCGGCCTTCCACCCAACATTATGATCATCAAAAGCCGCATAGCAGCCATACTAGTTACACATGTCAGTAACCTATGGTTACTGACGCCAAATGGTTGCCTTCCCCCACCGAAACCAGGTTTTTGGTGGCACGTCAGCAGCCGATCTCCTGCTGTACGCCACCTAGTGGTAGAATCCTGCGACCGTCTGAGGTCGCTCTGCAACATATACCCCCTGTTTGATAAAGACCGCAGGTCTTTTTCACCTTGCACAACCTTTCCTCCGGGGTCAAAAAACTTACACAGTCTCACAACATTGCTGTGAATCTTTATCTGTCAGGGGACAACAAGAAAGACAAGGGGACCGGGCGCTCGTCCTTTTGGAATGAATCCTCGTGTGATGCCGACGTGGGATAAAAGAATGCTCACTTTATTCCAAATAAAACATTAAGAAGGTGGCCTTAATGCTTATTGTAACTTTGCATAACGCGTTTCGTGCTCTCAAGCACTTCCTCAGATGCTGATGTGTTACATACAATAAGCAAGTTCACAAAGGGATTATATAGACAGTAACTAACAACAAAATTGGTACAAAAAAGGAACCTATCGTGTTTCATGATGTAGAATGGTAGAAATTTAAAAGGCCAGTAAGAAAATTTAAAAGACGAGGTCGACAATAAAGAAGACTTCTCATTGGTTGAAGTGGGAAGTTCAACTCAACCAATGAAAAAGAAAAGCTACTCCGTCCCCATGTTTTACTGTGGGAAAAGGAGTAGCCAATAGTAGAGAGTTTAAAGACTCCGTATCTGATAGGCTGAATACGGAGGGAAAATTGATTTGACCAATAGTAGAGAGTTTAGGGACTCATTAACTGATAGGCTGAGATTGCAGAGGGAAAAATTGAATGGACCAATGGTAAGAGTCACTGGCTGTAATGCAATTCAGAGCAAAGGGCACCTAAAAACAGACTTATCTCTATCGTGCGCTCTTGATAGATGAGCGTAAGTGTGATTTGTCATATATTGTGCGCTCTTGATAAAAGAGCGTAAGTATGGATACAAATAAAATGTGAGTACACCGCAAATATTGTTAAAATCACTATTTCAGGTGAAAGGAGAACATAGGAGAAAAAATGTGACCGAATATACCTAGAAATACGTATCCAAAGGCTGATTAAAATAAAAATGGAAAAACAATGTGTGTGCGATTTTAACACACATTGTATTTCCATTTTTATTTTAATCAGCCTTTGGATACGTATTTCTAGGCATATTTGGCCATATTTTTCTCCTATGTTCTCCTTTCACCTTAAATAGTGATTTTAACAATATTTGCGGTGTACTCACATTTTTTCTTTATCAAGAGCGCACAATATATGACAAATCACACTTACGCTCATCTATCAAGAGCGCACGATAGATGATAAGTCTGTTTTAGGTGCCCTTTGCTCTGAATTGCATTACAGCCAGTGATTCTTACCATTGGTCCATTCAATTTTTCCCTCTGCAATCTCAGCCTATCAGTTAATGAGTCCCTAAACTCTCTACTATTGGTCAAATCAATTTTCCCTCCGTATTCAGCCTATCAGATACGGAGTCTTTAAACTCTCTACTATTGGCTACTCCTTTTCCCACAGTAAAACATGGGGACAGAGTAGCTTTTCTTTTTCATTGGTTGAGTTGAACTTCCCACTTCAACTTCAACCAATGAGATGTCTTCTTTATTGTCAACCTCATTTTTTAAATTTCCTTACTGGCCTTTTAACCCCTTAAGGACCGGCGTTTTTTTTGGGTGACACGTTCGTTTTTCCCTCCTCGCCTTCTGAAAGCCATAACTTCTTTATTTTTCCACCTACATAGACACATGAGGGCTTTTATTTTGCGGGACAAGATGTACTTTCTAATGGTGTTATTCACTATACTATAGAATATACTGGGAAACCGCAAAAAAAATTCCGTGGGACACATTGTGAAAAAAAAATGTATTTTCGCCATGTTTGCAGGGTTTTTGCTTTTACGGGGTTCAATCTTGGGTAAATATAATGTGTTTATCTGTATTCTACAGGTTGTTACACATCCGGCAATACCAAACATGTAGGGTTTCCGTTATGTTTTGGTACCGTAAAAAAATCCAAACACTTTCTATTTTTGAAATTTGCGCCACGGCGCCATTTGTGCGACCAATAACTTTTTTGTACTAACACCTAGGGAAACGTCGTGTAGGGGGCATTTTTTGTGGGCTGAAGTGTACTTTTGATCGCTAGCAGTTTGGAATGCATGCGACTTTTTTGATCATTTTTATTCCATTTTTTGAGTGACGTAAAATGACCAAAAACGCAATTTTGGCGTTTGGAATTTTTTTTCTTCTACGGTGTTCAGCGTACGGGTTAATGATGTTATATTTTTATAGATCGGACTTTTTTGGACGCGGCGATATCAAATATGTGTAACTTTTTTATTATTTAATGATTTTATTTGTAAAATGGGAAAGGGGGTGATTTGAACTTTTAATACTTTTTTTTTTTTTGTACTTTAAAACTGTATTTTTTATTTTTTTTACTGTAATATTGAGGCCACCTGTGGTACTTGACCACTAGGTGGCGCGATTGTTAATACAACCTAATGCATTGCATAGGCAATGCATTAGGGTGTACAAAGATGGCGGTTTCCCCACTTCCTGCTCTGCGACGAAGTGGGCAAACCGGCCAGGTAAGTGACGGAAGCCTTCACAAGGCTCCCCACCACAATGCCCGGTGATCGGATCGGAGCAGCATAGCTGCGCTTATGCCGATCACCGCACCGATCGGCGTTAATTCAGACGCTGCGGCCATCTTTGCCGCGGCGCCTGATGGGTAAAACAGCGCCGGCGGGTGGCTCCGCCCGCTGGCGCTGTTACTGCCGGGTGTTAGCGGCAATTAGCCGCTAACATTCGCCGGCTGTGCAGGGAGGTCGCGGAGCGATCCCCCTGCAAGGCCCCTTAGCGGCCCTGGGACGTACTCATACGCCCAAGGTCGTTAATGGGTTAAATTTCTACCATTCTACATCATGAAACATGATAGGTTTCTTTTTTGTACCAATTTTGTTGTTAGTTACTGTCTATATAATCCCTTTGTGAACTTGCTTATTGTATGTAACACATCAGCATCTGAGCACGAAACGCGTTATGTAAAGTTACAATAAGCATCAAGGCCACCTTCTAAATGTATTATTTGGAATAAAGTGAGCATTCTTTTATCCTACGTCGGCATCACACGAGGATTCATTCCAAAAGGACGAGCGCCCGGTCCCCTTGTTTTTCTTGTTGTCGTCTACAATTACCTGATGTCCTACCCTCCCCCTTCACATTCAGAAGCACAGATTCCGTCCGAAAACCGGACGGAAGATTGTGCTTCTATAATGTTTTGCCGCCGGACCGCCGGCGGCAAAACCGCCCAACGGACAACCCGTGCAGTGGGGACTGCTGCACGGGTTTCCATAGAGCACAATTGTGCTCATTTTTGGCCAGTTTTTCAGGCGGTCTGAAAAACCGCAAACCGGCTGAAAAATCGTCCAACAAATCGTGCCGTGGGGACATGCCCTTAGCATTTTCAAATGGTACATAATTCATAATACAGTGTCTAACAGAGTAACCATTCCCCACAGGTAACGCAGCATGGGAGACACTGAGTTCATAGTTCACAGTCCTGCTGCTCTCAGCACTCTTTACCTGCACAGGCATCATGTCTAGGCCTCTGCTTGATCCACCCTGGTTATCACACAACCCATGCCTGGCAGTCCCAACACAGGTGTCACCCGCAATACACCCCCCTGGAGCAGGCTTACCGTGTCCATGATGGGTCTCCACACTGGGTATGGTATCTGGGTGCAGTCTGGATCTCTGCTGCTGACTGTCCATGTCAGCCATGGGTGGGGCTCCACCCACCTGTAACTCCCAGACTTTCAGCTGCCTCCTCCTGAGAAGGCAATCAGGAGCACATCCCGCTGCTCTGTGGCACCTCCAACACGTCTCCCTCTGCTGGTTGGTGGTAGCAGCCTCCTGTTGATCCAGACGGTTGCCCGTGGTAACAGCAGCATGCAGGTCCCTCAGCAACTGCATCTCTTCTGAAGTGGACCCCTTCTTGGACGGACGATACGGCCTCCTGGCCACAGGACATCCCATCAAGCACATGTCCACTTGTGGGCATCCATCACACCACTCAGGCTTGTTATATTTGGTATCCGTCTTTTCTGCCTTATCTTGAGGAGTCACAGCCGGCAAGGCTGCTTGGATTGTGGTAAGTCCACCATCTCCAGACCGCTGACTCTTGTGTATCATTTCTTTTAATGCCTGCTGTTGTACCTTAAATTGTGCCTGGAGCTGCTGGTTGTCTTCCCATATTTTAGCCTTCAGCTGCTCAGTTTGTTGGGTCACCTGCTTCAACTGGGCAATCAGCTCCTCCATGGCAAAATGAAAAAAATTTCAGGCACCAGCAAAATCCTTTCAGACAGTAAAGTCTCTGTGCTTGGGTTTGTCCTCCTCTCTCCACTGAGCACACAGTCTCTCACCTCACAGAACTCAGCCCGTTTGCGGGTGTGTCTCTTTTTAGAAAAAACCCTTGCTCACACAGGTAACATTCAGCAGTCCTATGTAAATTGCAGCAGTCCTATGTACTTTTTAATATCTTCCTGCATGATTTTGTGCACTGCACCAATTTTGCCTGTTAATGCCAGTAATGCCCACCGCATCCTCCACCATATGTAACAGTCCACTCACATTTGGACGCCCTCCTGGGCCGTCCTAGGGGTTCTTTAGCTCACAGGATCACCGTCTTTTGTAGAAGGTATTGACACACCGACACCAGGCTTCTTTAAGACTGGCCTCAGCCAGCTTTATTCGGGCACAGAATAAAGGAACAGCAAAACAAAGGAAAGCAATACAAAATAAACCCTCAGCCGTCTGGCCACTAACTAGACAATATTACAATATGCCCTCAACTACCATGGGTCTGTGCCTACTGCACAGCACCCTTCCAAAATCAGAGGCCTTACAGCTTTCTCTCAAGCCTCCGGGGCCAGCGCTCTTACGAGCTCCACTACTGCTCCAGTGCCAGGTAGCAGACCACGCCCCCTGATCACCTGAAGAGACAGGCTTTTTATAGGCCTGGTAAATCCTGGAACTGGAACCGAACCTGGCCTGGACCCACTCAACACTATGACTGTCCCGGGAAAGGCAACGCATCACAAGACGCATAGCAGCCATACTAGTTACACATGTCAGTAACCTATGCTTACTGACGCCAAATGGTTGCCTTCCCCCACCGAAACCAGGTTTTCGGTGGCACGTCGGCAGCAGATCTCCTGCAGTACGCCACCTAGTGGTACAATCCTGCGACTGTCTGTCGAAAGTAAAAAGACGGCCATTCTATTTTCCATATGATTCTATATAATCAGCTTATCATTATTACTATTTGTTATACTATATGTACATAGTCTTGTCTTCCTCTCTTTCTTGTTATTTGGAATCACTGAGCCTCCTGTT
Source organism: Phyllomedusa bahiana (assembly GCA_025379985.1). Classification (NCBI taxonomy): domain Eukaryota; kingdom Metazoa; phylum Chordata; class Amphibia; order Anura; family Hylidae; genus Phyllomedusa; species Phyllomedusa bahiana. The sequence continues at coordinate 34,426 of JAODAL010020640.1, read as the reverse complement.
TTCTCTCACTATTGGGCTCACGAAGCTTATCTACAACTAGATTGTGACTGATGAGATTCAGGATATCTGTTTCTAGCCTAGAAACTATCTAATGAGTACAGTAAGCATAGCAACGTCTAGTGGGCAGGATGAGTGGTCGCCCATGTATCATCCATCATGGACCAAGGCATTGCTTTTGGTATAAGTAACTAGATGAGCAGGACTATGGACAATACTAATAGGATGATGGGGCCCACAGAGATGGGAACAGAGAGCAGAAATAATCCCATAGTTTGCAACAAAAAAAATAATCTTGTGACAGTGGATTGGAAAAGCACCCCAGGGACGTTGCTAGGGTCATCCGGGGCCCGGGCCCTTTGTGTTAAGTTTTGCCCAGTAGGGCGGAGTTCACACAGCATTTTTCATGCCCCATTGTGAACTGCAGCATGTATTTTTACAGAATAAAAACTGTAGCCAGCGCGTCCCTCTGATATTTAGTCTCCCCTGAACGGGTAATCCTAGCTCTCAGTGAGACCTATGAATTACCATAATGTCGGCCCGTATGTCGTACTCTACACGCCTCAATACGCTGTGCGTTTTGAAAGTGCGCGCTGTTCAGGGGGGCCGGCTCCATTCACTACAATCATCAGCGGCGCATAAGCGCCACGAAGAGGTGACCTGTCCCTTCTCTCCCCAGGCGTACGATACGATCGTATTGTATGGGAGGAGACAGACGTAATTCATAGTTCTCTATGAGAGCAATGGATTACCATAATTGTGGGGCACATGTTGGGTGTATTGAAGTACAAACACGCCGCAAAATGCACCCTGCAATTTACGCCGTGTGAACATAGCCTTGGTCTGGCTGCAGCAGCTAAAAACATATCCAACCCTGACAAATGACAGGTATAAAAATTCTATTCAAATAGAATTCATCATCAGGTTGTAGTTTACATGTGTAAGGGACAAACAGGCAGGATTATGTTTTAGTCACGTGAATGAGGTAATATTGTGATATTTGTGTACATACAGTACATACACATTTGCATACATACATATATATATACACACACACACGTACATACACATACACACACATGTATAGATATACACACACATGTATAGACATACACGCACATGTATACACATACACACACGTACATACACATACACACATGCATACACATACACACACATGTATACACATACACACACGCATACACATACATGCATACACATACACATACATGTATAGACATACACAGACATGTATACATACACACATATACATACACACACATATATAAACATACACACACACATATATATATATACACACATACATACACACACATACACACACATACATACATATATACACATACACACACATGCATACACATACACACATGTATAGATACATACACATATGTATACACATGCATACACATACACACAATAAGTAGCAAAAAGGATGATACCGCGGTACCATAGACGATAAAAGCCAAATTTCTTTATTGTAAACAGGATAAAAGCCAAGTAGCCCAATAGAGCATAGCAAAGCGCCCCACAATAAAACGCCGACGCGTTTCAGGTGTATAGCACACCCTTAGTCATGGCATAATGCAGAGACAACAGAGACAACATAAAACCATACAAGAGTGAACTCACCTGTTTCCAACTGCTCGTTCTGCCCGGGCACCGGAGTATCAACTTCCGGGAGGCCGCCGGATGTGAGCATGACATCACGGCCCGCCCACAAACCGAGCGGCATCTCCAGGAAGTGACACAACCGTAACCAAGGCGACAACTGAAAAACTTGGACGCCCGCTATTGCCCAAAAAAGGAAAAGTAAATCCCAGCATCAGTTTTCGCCGATCCTCCCAAACCCTAGCGGGCCCAAAAGCGGGTTTCCGGGCAGGTGAGAAACATTTTAAAAGTATGGGAAAAATAAAAAAAAAAAACACCCCCGGAAGTTGATCCCCGGGGTTTCCCCGGGCAGAATGAAGGTTGGAAACAGGGTGAGTTAAACCCCTTGTATGGTTTTATGTTGTTATTTTTATACAAAACCATTTGTTGCCCTTCGGGCATTTTTCCCCTTGGGACTAAGGGGTGTGCTTAAAACCTAAAAAGGCCTTTCCCCCAGGGGGGTTTTATTGGGGGGGCGCTTTGCTAGGGGCTCTGTTGGGCTTTTGGGTTTTTTCTTTTTTTACAATAAAGAAATTTTGGGCCCCCTTTTTTATGTCTTTTTTTGGTACCGCGGTTTTGGGGTTTTAATTCACCTTTTTGCTACTTATTGGGACTATATAGGGGTTTGTTTGGGATGGGGAATCCCTGCGGGGGGGGCCCACCCATTTATGGGGTAAGTGGGCCTTTGGGGCTTTTTTTTGATACCATACAAAAAACAATGTTTAGATTTTCCAAAACTTTGGCTTCACACCAAACACACATGCATACAAAAAAATTTATAGACAACACACACATGCAGGGAAATAAACAAACAGGGTTTTAGCCATACACAAAATGCATAAACATACACAAAGGGCATAAAACATAAACAAAAGAAATACAACTTTCCAACACTTTGTTTAGACTAACACACATGTATAGCCCAACTAACATTTTGTTACATGCCAGACATTTTATCCCCAATTTAGTTCACATTCATGTTTTTTCCCACTATTATCCCCATTCTAGCATTGGCTTTTCCGTGAGGCTCATCACTCATTGAAAACCTTCTTGATACGGGCACCTGTGGAAGCTTCTTTTAAATTTTCCTTTAAAAAAAATTCCCCCCTGAAAGTGAGGCGGGGAGATGGTGGGGGAACCCCGGGAGCACGGCGGGGGGGCGGACCCGAGCCCCGGCAGGGGGCGGACCCTTAAATTTCTCCTGTATGGGGCCCTGAACTTCTGATCTTGTGCGGGGACGGGGTTTTGCAGGGCACAGAGGGGGGAACTTCAGGGGTTGGTGGGGGCAGCCAGGGCCCCTCCCCCCTCCGAAGCCCCCGTTTTCCCCCCCGGGCGGGTCTCCCGCCTCCCCGCGGGGCTTTTACTTTACAACCCTGAGCTGCTGTTCCCCTGGGGGTCTTTGGGCCGAAGGGGGGGCTTTGGGGATTTTTGCCCCCAAAAAATTTTAATGCTACCCCGAAGGGCCCCTGAAAAACCCCAAAAATTTACAAAGGATTTTGTTTTTAAATAAAAAATTATTTTTTAACAGCAAAAAATTTTGAATCCTATTAAAAATTTTTCTTCTTTTAAGAAGGGGGGGGCCCCCACACTAAAAACCCTTTCTCTCCCCCCCACAAATCCCTAAACCAAGCCACTTTTTTTTTTTTCCATCTACATGGGACATATTTTTTGTTTGCTTTTTTGGGGACAAGATGTACTTTTTAAGGGGTGCCTTTGGGACTATACCCGGGCCCATGTCCCTGGGAAACCCACCCCAAAAACTTTGGAAAGGGTAAAAAATGTGAGAAAATGTACTTTGCACCGTTTTTTGCAGGGGTTTTGTGTTCGGGTTTGATATCAAAACATGTAAGATTTTTTTTGGTGTTTAGTACTGTAACCCAAAATTTCGTGCAGCCAAAAATTGTTTAAAAAGGGTAAATTTTTTTGGCGGGGTTGATTTAAAATTTTTTATTGAAAAATTTTGGAAATACATGTGACTTTTTAATAAATTTTTACCCCAATTTTTGTGAGCGGCCCAAAAAACCACACCCTTTTGGTATTTTTGCTTGTACACTATTCTGCATTTTTAAAAAAAAATGCAGAAAGGTTGGTCCCAAGAGGGCCCGGTTCTATTTAACTTCCTACCCAAAAGCCGGGAAAGGGAATGGGGGGAAGCTCTTAATAGGGGAAAGGATAAAAAACTTTTTATGGAGATCAGAAAAAAGGGAAATTTGGGGCACAGTCCCCGGGCCCCCTTTTTACGTATATGCTCCCAAAAGTCAAAAATGATTAAACGGGCAGGGACCCGGAGTTTGGGCCAAAAACCCCTTGTTTGTTACCCAGTGGGTATAAGCGGGAAATTTAAGGAAGAACAAAAAAAATTATGCCCAGCTGTGGGGGAAAGGGTTAACGAACTTTAAAACTAGTTTCTTCCATGTGGGAGTTCTTTAAATTTTTTAAAAAGATTTGCTTTAGTACTAGGGGCTTTTTTCCCAATTTGGCCCCGGAATACGGCTTATTTTTGTGGGAGTTATCTCATGTTTAAAAAAGGTGTGATTTACCTAATAAAGTTTTTTTCCCCCCTTTGAGCGGGAAAAAGGGCTTCTTCCTTTGTGAGTTCTCTTGTGTTTAAAAAAAGATTTTGTTTTTACTCAAAGGGTTTTCCCACATTCTGAACAGGGGAAAAGGGTTTCTCTCCTGCTTTGGGGAATTTCTCATGTATAAAAAAGTTTTTGGTTTTCCCAAATTTGTAGCTTTTCCCCAACATTCTGAGCAGGAAAAAGGCTTTTCTCCTGTGGGAGTTCTTATGATAAAAAGGGGGTGTGTTTTCCCCCAAAAAAAGTTTTTTTCCACATTCGGGAGCGGGAAAAAACGGCTTCTCTCCTCTGGGAGTTTCTTTGTTTTTTAAAAAGGTTTGTTTATTTCCAAATTGCTTTTTCCCATTTCTAAAAGGGGGGGGGAAAAAGGGGTCCCAATTCCCTTTTTCCGTGGAATTTTCTAATGCATAACAAGTTCTGTTTTTTTTTTACAAAAAAGTTTTTTTCCCACATTTGAGCGGAAAAAAAACCCCCTTTTCTCTGTGTGGGGTTTTCATGCTTTAAAACAAGGTGTGATTTATTTACAAAAAGTTTTTCCCCCCACATTCTGAAAATGAAAATGGCTTCTTCCCTGTGTGAATTATTTTTTTTTTAATTTTTTAGTTTTTGATTTTTACTGCAAAAGCTTTTCCCACTTTAAAAAACAGGAAAAACGGATTTTCGCCTTTTGTGAGTTCACCCTTTTTATATAAAAATTTTTTGGGAATTTACTATTAAAGTTTTTTCCAAACCCTTTTTTTGGGGCCAAAAAAATAGTTCTTTCCTGTATGAATTTCACAGGGTTTTAAAAAGATTTGATTTATTGTAAAAAAAAATTTTCCCCCATTCTGAGAAAAGGAATTTAGGGTTTCTTCCTTTGGGGGAATTCCCCACATGTCTAACAAGTTTTCGGGAATTTTAATTTTTAAAAACCTTTTCCCCCACATTCGAACATGAATAGGGGCTTTTTTTACCTGTGTGATTTCCCTCTCAGGTCGAAAAGGGCTTGAGGGATTTGAAAGCTTTTCCCCCCCATTCTGCACTTGAATATAAATTTCTTTTCCTGTTGTGTGACCCCTTTTCAGGGTAAAAAAGTTCTAATTCATGTTTATACCCTTTTCCCACTTTCTATAAAAGGGATTTTTTCCTTTCCCCGGGTTTTGAAATTCTCTGTGTAGAAAAATCTAAATTTTTTTGAAAAAAAAGTTCACCACATTAAACCCTTTTAAAAACCCGCTTTTCTGCCCTTCATTTTTGGGGGAAAAACAAATCTTTATTGGTCTCCCCAAAGGGGGTTCTTCATGATTACAAGCATAAAAAGATAGAATTTTTGGGCCCTTTAAGTCCTTGATGTTTCCGTAGTAGTAATTAGGGTTTTTTGAAGAGTGTGCATGATCTCTCCCTTTTCTCTATCATTTAGAATAAAATTCATTTGAGTGTTCTCCAGACTTTTTTGAGAAATTTTCTGTTAATTTTTAACAAAATCATTTCAAATTTTAATATTATTTTAATTTTTTTTTTTTTTTTGTTGTTGCCGACCCAAGTAGAAATTTGATAACATTCAATCCGAAATGGTTTCACACACGGGTTTTTTCTGGTTTAAACTGCCAAATGCACTTTTTAAACCAAAACAAGTAATTTTTTACCCTTTGAAAACCTTTTAAATCTATTTAACTGATAATTGGGTGGTTTTTATGAATTTTCCCTTTTGGTTTTCCAAATTGGGGATCTTAACCAAATTTTTTTTAATAACCCTTTCCTACTTTAAGAATGGGAAATTTAACTTTTTTCTTCTTTTTATTCTACAGGGGAGGCTGAAACTCAAACATTCCCCAATAATTTAAAAAAAACCTTTATCACTGCCTCTTTTATATTTCCCCGTGTTTTCAATATATAATATATCAAAAATTTAATTTATAGAAATCTCAAAACATTTAAAAGGGGTGCCCCCATTGAGCTAGAGTGACCTCCCCGAATTTCAATTCTGTGAATCCTTAAAAATTTTTATTTACAAACCCCCCTGACATGTTTCCCCCCCCTCAGTGGGCTCATGAGGAAAATTGAATTTGTCTTTTTGAATTCTAGAAAAAAAGTTATTAGGTAGGGGGTTTTTGGGGGTTTTGGGAAAAAAAACTTGGGGGTAAGATTGCCATTTACAAATTTTATGTGAGGTTTGGGGTTTAAAAAAAAATATTGGGACAATGGAAAAAAAAAGGCTTTTACTTTCCCTTTTTTCCCCCAAGGGGTTTAAATTCTGGGTTTCCAAAAAAAAACCCGCTTTTGGCCCCGATTTGAAAAAAAAATCCAAAAAAAAATTGAGCCTGGCCCCCAAAGGCCCAGAGGCCCCACACAAAGGGTCCCCTTTTTCTAGTTTTTGAGCCAAAAAAAAAAGAAATGAAAAGAAGGGGGAAATGTGAAAAAAATGTTTCTTGCCCGTTTTTTGCAGGGGTTTTTGTTTCTGGTGATATCAAAAATGTAGGGGTTTTTGCTATTTTTTTTAGTTCTTTTAACACCCATTTCCTGAAACCAATAAATTGTTTAGGAAAAGGGCCCCAGTTTTTTTCAGGTGTTTGAAATTTTTTTTTAAAACCATCTTGGCATACATGTGACTTTTTAATCACTTTTTACTCCAATTATGTGAGCAGGACCAGAAAACCAAAGTTTTTGGGACTTTGGTTTTACACCCATTCTGCCCTTTTTAAAAAACCCAAAGCAGAAAAAGGGTTTTTTAACCCAAAATGGCGGTTTATTACTTCCTGTCCAAGGGCCCCGGAAAATAATAGAAAAATTTTAATACGGCAGCTATGGAAAAAAAAATGAAAATTTGGGGAAAAAGGGGGAAAGGGAAAGGGGCCCAAGCACCCCTTCTTTTACCGGGATATGTACAAAGTTTTAAAGATTTTAAAAAGCAGGGATCGGAGTTTTGGGCCCCCCCAAACCTTGTGTTAGGGAGGGGGGTATCAGGGGTGGAATTTTAAAAGGAAAAACTAAAAAATTATGACCCGTGTGAGGAGGGGGTTTAAAGAACATCAAACTAGATTTTTTCCCATGTTTTGAGTTCCCCTTTTGGGTTTTAAAAAGATTTGCTTTAGTACTAGCGCTTTCCAACCATTTGAGCAGGGGAAAAAAGGCTTCTCTCCTGTGTGAGTTTTCTTATGTGCGTTTGTTGTGGTTTACTACTAAGCTTTTCCCACATTTGAGCAGGGGGGAAAAAAGGCTTTTCCTGGGGGAGTTCTCTTATGTACAGTAAGTTGTGATTTCCTACTTTAAAACTTTTTTCCCCCTTTTTGAGCAGGGGAAAAGGGATTTCTTCCAGTGTGAGTTCTTTCATGCATAACAAGGGGGTGATTTTCCAATAAAGCTTTTTTTCCCCTTCTTTTGGGAGGGAAAAAAGGTTTCTCCTGTGTGAGGTTTTTTTTTGTTTTAACAAGGTTTTTCTTTATACCCAATGCTTTTTCCCCAAAATTTGAACCCTGGAAAATTTTTTGGTCTCTTTTTCCAAAGTTTTGAAAGGGGTTCCCCTTTTTTTATTTAACCAAGTTTTTTTTTTTTTTTTCCAAAATTTTTTTTTACCCCTTTTCCACCCCCCATTTGAGAAAAAAAACGGCTTCTTCCTTTGTGAGTTCTCTTATGTTTAACAAGATTTGCTTTACTACTAAAGTTTTTCCCACATTCTTTAGCCCGGGGAAAAAGGTTCTCTCCTGTGTGAGTTCCCCTCCCTGTTAAAAGTAAGTTGTAATTTTTAAATTTTAAAGCTTTTCCCCCACCTTTTGAGCAGGGAAAAAAGGCTTCTCTTTCCCGTGTAGATCGCTCTGTAAAGTTAAGTTGTGGGTTTATTTCTAAGCTTTCCCCCACCTTTTTGAGCAGGAAAAAGGCCCTTTTTCCTGTGTTTAGTTTCTCTTGTGTTTTTAACCCAAATTCTGATTTTTCCCATAAAGCCCTTTTTTCCCCATTTTGGCAGGGAAAACGGGGCCCCCTCCAGTGGAGTTCTCTCATGAATAACAAGGGGGTGATTTTTCTCATAAAAACTTTTTCCACATTTGAAACAGGAAAACGGGTTCTCTCCTGTGTAGTTCTCCCCCATTTCATTAAAAAAGGTGTGGTTTACCAATAAAGGTTTTCCCCCATACTGGAAAAGAAAAAAGGGGTTTCTCTCTTTTTGTGAGTTCTCCCCGTGTTTTTAAAAAGTTTTGATTTTTTACTAAAGATTTTTTTCCCCATTCTAGCAGGAAAAACGGCCCTTTTCTCCGTGTGAGTTTCCCCTTTTTAAAAAGGAAAAAAAAAAGGGGGGTGATTTACTACTAAAGCTTTTCCCAAAATTTAAGGGGGAAAACGGTTAAATTCCCGTGTTTATTTCTCTCATGCATAAAAAGGGGTGATTTTTACTAAAACTTTTCCCAATTCCCAAGGGGGAAAACGGCTTTCTCCCGTGTGGTTTTTTCTTCATTGCAATAAAAGGGTTTTTTGATTTTCTACTAAAAATTTTCCCACATTTTTGGGAAAATGGGGAAAAAAGGCTTTTTCCCTGTGTGAGTTCTCTCATGTATAAACAAGTTGTGATTTCCTTTTAAAAGGTTTTTTCCCCCATTCTGAGCAGGAAAAAAGGCTTCTCTCCTGTTGTGAATTTTTTATTTTATATTTTTGTTTTTAAACTACTGCTAAAGCCCTTTTCCCCCCATTTAAACAGGAAAACGGGGTTTTTGCCTTGGGGTGAAATTCTTCAGTTTTAAAAAGTTTGGGGTTTACTACTTAAAAACTTTTCCCAAAATTCGGGGCAAGAAAATAGATTTTTTCCCTGTGTGAAAATTTTCACATGTGTAACCCCGAATTTTTATTTAAATTTTTAAAACAAATTTTCCCCCATTTTGAGCAAAAATTTTCGGGCCTTTTTTTTTCCCCCCTGTGTGAATTTCCCCAAATGTCTAACAAGATCTGAATTCGTTTAAAACCTTTCCCCAAAAATTTTTTGAACCTGAATATGGCTTTTTTCCCGTGTGAGTTTCTTAGGGCGAAAACGATTTGCTGGAAATTTTTAAAAAGCATTTTTTTCAAAATTCCCGCACTTTAAAAGGGGTTTATCTCCTGTTGTGTTGACACCCTTTTTATGTGTAAAAAGTTCTTTAATTTCAAAGTTTAAAAACTTTTCCCACATTCCCTTTAAAAACTGATGTTTCCTCCCTATGTGAATTCTCTGTGTAGAAAGATCTGATTTTTTTGGGAAACCCGTTTTACCCCATTTAAAAACCTTTTTAACCCCCCTTTTTTCCCCCTTCTGTTTTCCTTTTGGGGGTACAATCGGGATTGGTTCAGAAGGTTTTTCATGATTTTCGGGGCCCTTAAAGAAAGATAAAATCTGTCCCTTGGGAAATCCTTGAAGTACAGTAGTAGTTAAAATTTGGTTTTCTTCCCGAAGTGTGCTTGCTTTATCTTTTCCCTCTTCTACTCTATCATTTAGAGATAAAAATAGAGTGTTCTTCCCGGGCTTTTTGGAAAATTTTTTGTTAATATTAAAAAATACTTTTCTTAGTTTTTAAATTTTTTTTAAATTTTTTTTTAAAATTTTTTTTTTGTAGACCCCCAAAAGTAGCAAGTTGATAATATTCCCATCCAAATTTGGGTTTTTACACCGGGGGTTTTTGGGGAAACTGCCCATGCCCCTTTGTAAACCCAAAAACAAGTATTTTACCATTTTTAAATCTTTTAAATCTTCAAAAAAGAATTAATTTTGGGGGTTTTATGAATTAAACCCAAAATATGTTGCAAAATGTGATCCCTTTTAAAACCCCAAAATTTTTACTAACCCATCCCCTTTTTTTTAGAACTAAAAATATAACTTTTTCTTCTATTTTACCCGGGGAGGCCCGATCTCAGCTTCCTTTAAAAAATTTTAAAAAAAAACCTGATCAATGGCCCCTATATATACCCCGCTTGTATAATTTATTGTTTATTTTTTTGATATTTTAGAACTTTTTCAAACATTAAAGGTGTGCCCACATTGGGGCTAAGGGTGACCCCAAAAAAAACAAAGCTTGGGAATCATAAAGTTATTATTTTTCAACCCTCCCCGGGCATGTTTTTCCCCCCCTCAGTGGCCCTTTTAGGTAGGGGGGGGTTTATGGGGGTTTTTGGACGTTAGAATTTTGTCTTTTTTTTTGAATTCTAGAAATTTAAAAATTTTTAAATTTGAGGGAGGATAGGCTGGTTTAAAAATTTTGGGGGTTAAAATTTTCCATTTTAAATAATATTCGATGGGTTTTTTATAAAAAGTAAATTGGGGGTAAATGGAAATAAAAAAGGAAATGCTTTTTTTCTTCTTTTTTCCCACAGGATCCACATTTGGTTCTAAAAACTGCAATGGCAGAATTTTTAAAAAAAAAACAAACAAAAAACAATTTTGGGGCCCCACTAAAGGGTGGAGGGGCAAAACACAGGCTTTTCTTTTTCTATTTTTTTGAGCCCAAAAAACAAAAAATGAATTCCAGCAGGACGGGAATATAAGACTAAAATTTTTAATCTTCTCCAAAATTTCACCAGAAAAAGGCCTACTGTGTGATTCCAAACTTGTTTAAAAGGGTTTTAAAAATTTTTAAAAAGTTTTATTTCCCAAAAACCAGGTTTTTTGGCTGCACCCGTTTCCCCCCGTTATGACATAAACCCTTTTAAAATTTAATCAAAAGTAAAAAATTTTTAAAAAAAAACCCTTTGGATGCACCTTTTTTGTGCCCCACTTGGGCCCTCAAAACCAAAAGTGCATATTTTATTCATAAAATGAAAATTTTTGTAACTAAAAAAAATACTCAGGGAAACCCGTTTTCTTTTTTTAGATATTTGGATTTTTTTGGGTTATTCTGGCAGTATAAAAACTAATAAAAACAAAATAAAAAAATCTTCCCCTTAGCGGTGACCCACAGAGCCTTACACCTCCTGAAGGTAAGAAAAACCCCACCCCAGCGGAGATAGCTAAGCAAGCTGTCACATGTGAGGGGAAAAAAAAAATAGCCCTGCTGTGCCCTTGTGGTCGAAGGGGATTTAAAGGTACATGGGTGAGGTTTGAAAGACATAGGAAAACCACACTGAATTGGAGAATTAAAAAGGGGCCCAAACATCACACAATCAAAAAACCAAACCCTCTATCAAATATAAGGTATCAAGTTACCAATCTCAGGGAGATGGGAGCAAATTTTGGGAAAGGGGGTGAAAAAAGATTTTATGGATTTTTTTTTGACGCTAAAATCAGATGCTTCCTGTACGGGATAGGGAGGTTAGGAGGGCTATGGTTCTTCCCCTGTGTTTGGTTCACTTTGGGCAGAGTGACACTAATATTGGTAGAACTAGTTTGATAGGTTATTCTTAGCTGCCCCCCTACAGTCGACTTTCAGTGATTTGCTGCGTGACATATGAGCAAACTGAGCCCAATCATCACTTCCATGGGTCACTCCTTTGCTTTTGGGGTGTTTTCAATCCCACTAGGCTTATTTTTGGGGTAAAGGATGGGAATAGCTCCCGGGATGAACATGAAGCTTTTTCTAAGGCTCCATTCATCTGATGGAAGTCTCCTTGTGGCCTCCATCATGTCGGTATACTAAAGGAAGGGTAATTGTGAGATGTGAACTAACCCGGTATATGACTGCTGACCCTTCACAATGGAGGAGATCAGAGGAAGCAACGTGATCGGAAGAAAAAAAAACAAAAAAACTTTTTTAAAGATTAAAAAAAAAAAAAAATTGATTTTTTTTTTGGTGGGCCCCTAGCATTTTCCTATGCTAAAGTAAAAAACCATGTGATGAAAATGTGATGTATAGATCTTGGAAACAAAAATTTTTTTTCGCCTCCTATCTTTCCCAATAAAGCCCTGGGTCTGGATATTGAGGTTAATTTTGTCTTGACCCCCACTTGGTTTTTCGTTTTCCATCTCAGAAGTAAATCATTTTACCCAGTGGGGTTTAAAGAAGCCCTTTCGAATGTAGGAATATTTCACTTTGGTGCAAAAACATGAGGAGGTGGCTGTTTGTTATGAGCATATGTGACCCGTGTGAGGAGCCGCACTACATCTCATCCCCAGGGCTGCAAGCACAGTAGCCTACCCATTTGTGCTATGTGTGTTCGATACCTATATGCTTTGGCCAATCGCTATTCATACTTGGCATATTTAAGGGGGGCATCTCCCCAAAACTCCTGTATATTCTGGTGCTTCCCCATTTTAACGGTACGCCGCATTTCCCACCCTGCGGGTCGTGGGCGCCCGGTGGAGATGGGTGGCGCCGCTGACTGTGCTACGGTTTGCGGGCGCACCCGTCCCATCCGCTTGCCTGCCCACGTTCCCGTCCTGCGCTCTCCCCCTGCCGGCCGGAATGCGCACGCCGCCTAGTGCGCGCACTCGTTAATGTGAATTTAAAGGGACAGCGATCCGGTGATTGGATAATATAATATATTATATAATGTATGGGTCCACGTTACTTCCCTGCTGGGTCTTTGTTGCCTCCGAGCCCCAAGGGGAAAAATTTTCCCTGTACTAGTTCTGCCGTATACTTGACCCTTGCCTAAGTTTCTTTACTTGAACCCTTTCCCCCCTGCCCCCGACCTTCTTGCTACGCTATTTTACCCTGAAAAACCCATGCCCGCCTGCCTGACCCCTTTCTGCCTTCCCCCACAGTCTATGCCTCATATTCTGTACCAACACTACAACCCCGGGGTGCCTCCGCAAACAAGTCATTCAGAGGTAGCGACATGGTAGACTCCCGCGCAGCAAGTCCTAAAGAGACCCCCCCGTCCTCCCGGAGCAATTAAACCACCCGGGGCCCCCCATCGATATGGTTCACTGAAAGGGGAGGAGGCCTCGCCAAGAAAGGATCTGCACCCCCATTGGGGTGCTTTGCCTGCCCCGTATTCCAGCGTTCTCCTTTGCCACCTCCTCAAGCCTCCAATGCGGAACCCATGCAGGTGGAACGGGCCCACTTATTGGAGCAGGAGCTGACCTGCCATCGGGCAGAGAACCTATGCTTCTACTGTGCCAGCCCGGACCATTTCCGCAGAAGCTGTCCGCTACGTCCCCAGCGTGCGGGAAACGCTCGCACCTAGGTGCCGTAGGAGAGGCGACCCTAGGTGCTGATTCCTCCTCTCTATGTTTAATGATGCCAGTGGAGGTGACACTGATGCAGCCTATCGTTCCGGACTTCTGCCTTCCTGGACTCCGGGTCATCCATGGCTCCTTGGCAACCAGATACCGCTTGCCAGTAGTCCGTCTGGAAAAGCCTCTGCTTATTTCTTCGGTCAGTGGGGAGCTTCTTAGTGATCCAATCCAGTACATAACCCGACCGGTCACCCTCTGTGTTGGGGCTCTACATAAGGAGAAGATCTTGTTCCATGTTCTGCCTCGTGTTTCCTCAGCGATTCTCTTGGGGCTTCCCTGGCTGCAATGTCACGCCCCTACGCTCGATTGGAAGACAGGCGAGGTCCTGCGTTGGGGACCTGAATGTCGGATCCTCTGTTTGGAAGCGTCACGCCCGGTGGTTACCACTTGCCTGCCAGTGGAGTACCAGAATTTTGGGGACGTATTCTCTGAGAAGCAGGCCGAAATGCTGCCGCCTCACCGGCCTTAAGACTGCCCAATTGACCTCCTCCCTGGGACCAGTCTTCCCTTGGGAAGGGTCTATCCGCTGTCTGTGCCGCAGACTCAGGCCATTTCGGCCTATATACAAGAGAACCTGCAGAAAGGATTTATTTGCAAATCCTCCTCCCCTGCTGGAGCCGGGTTTCTTTTTTGGGTGCAGAAAAAGATGGTTCCCTCAATCCGTGTATTGACTATAGGGTCTAAATAAAATAAACAGTGAAAAAATCGCTACCCCGCTCCCACTGACCCTCGAGCTTTTTGATCGCCTCAGTGGGCTAAGGTGTTCTCCCAAAAATTGGACCTGTTTGGGGCCTAAACCTCATCAGAATTCGGGAAAAGGGGGACAGTTGGAAAACAGCTTTTAATACCCGAGATGGACATTTGAATATCTTGTGATCCCCTTTGGGCTATGAAAATGCTCCAGCTTGTTCCAAGAATTCGTCAATGATGTCTTCAGGGATCTATTTGTACACCTGTGCCCATAGTGTATCTGGATGACACTTGACCCTCCTCCCCCGATCTTCCAGACCCATCAGACAAAAGGTGCGCAAGGTTCTGAGATGTCTGCGTAACAAACCGAACTATACGCCAAGCTGGAGAAATGTTTATTCCACCAACGAGCTTCCTTTTCCTGGGGTAATAGTCTCGGCTAAGGGTCTACAGATGACCCGGCGAAACTCTCTGCGTTCCTGCAATGGCCCATCCTGTCGGCCTTCGGGCAATACAGCGCTTCCTGGGCTTCGCCAACTATTACCAGCAATTCAGTCCCCACTTCTCCACCTTGGTGGCTCCTATCGTGGCCCTCACCAGGAAGAATGCGAACCTGAGATGTTGGCCTGTTTGCAAGTCAAGCTAGACTTTTCATCGGCCTACCACCCTCAGTCCACCGGACAGGTGGAAAGAGTTAATCAAATCCTGGGAGAGTATTTGAGTTATTTTGTTTCCGGACGTCAGGACAACTGGGCCGAGCTGCTCCCCTGGGCCGAGTTTTCTTACAACCATCGTGACTCGGATGCAGCCACTGCTTCTCCATTTTTTGTAGTCTATGGCCGCCACCCGTGCCCTCTCCTTGCCCTACCCACAGGTTCGGAGGTGCCCGCTGTGAATGACCAAGTTCGGGATATCAAGGCCATCTGGCAAGACACTCGACGTTCCCTACTTCGGGCCTCCGCTCATATGGAGTCTCAAGCAGACAAGAGAAAAAGACCGGCCCCAACATTCCTCCCAGGGGACATGGTGTGGCTTTCTTCAAGGTGCGTACATCTGAAGATTCCCAGCCTCAAGTTGGGCCCACGCTTCCTGGGACCCTTCAAGGTGCTCCGGCAGCTTATCCCTGTGACGTACAAACTCTGCTTGCCCCCATCGCTCCAGATCCAAAACTCTGTCCATGTCTTCCTCCTCAAACCCCTGGTCCTGAACCGCTTTTCTCAGAAGAAGG
The DNA here is from genome assembly GCA_025379985.1 of Phyllomedusa bahiana. Lineage (NCBI taxonomy): Eukaryota > Metazoa > Chordata > Amphibia > Anura > Hylidae > Phyllomedusa > Phyllomedusa bahiana. The sequence goes on along the minus strand of JAODAL010020640.1, from coordinate 19,155 downwards.
TATCGCCTCCCCCGGTAGCTGATTCTGCTGACATCTTTGAAGTAAAAGACATCCTGGCCATAAAAACTGTCAGAGGGAAGCGCTTCTCCCTTGTAGATTGGAAGGGCTTCGGACCAGAGGAGAGATTCTGGGAGCCAGAATCGAATATTTTGAATCAAGATCTCATCCCCAGTTTCCCTTCAGGCTAAAAAGGAGGTCTAAGGGGGGGCATACTGTAATGGGTGGCGCCGCGTCCCGCCCTGCGGGTCGCGGTCGCACCCATGTCCCCATCCCCAGCCGCCCGGCGGGGACAGGTGGCGCCGCTGACTGTGCTACGGTTTGCGGGCACACCCGTCCCATCCGCTGACCTGCCCACGCTCCCATCCTGCGCTCTCGCATTCCGGCCGGCAGGGGGCACGTGCGCGCACTCGTTCGTTCATGTGAATTTAAAGGGACAGCGTGCCGGTGATTGGATAATTGCCGGGCGCTGACCCTATATAATGTATGGGTCCACGTTACTTCCCTGCTGGATCTTTGTTGCCTCCGAGCCCTAGAGAAAGCGTTATCCATGTACTAGTCTCTGCCGTGTACCTGACCCTTGCCTACGTTTCTTGACTCTGAACCTTGCCCTGACCTTCTTTTTTTTATATCAAGAAACTTTATTGAATTTTCAAAATTTACATAAACAGGTATCTTTTTTTACCAGGATAACAAGATCATTAACAAATGCGCTTGCTGGAATCATCTTATTATCAAAAAATGATAAACAAGTATTATTGGTCAGGATGACAAAAACATTAATAGGTGCGCACATTGCGATCAGTTTTATATCAACATATAAACCAACAAAAACATGAATTTAACCGTGTACCTTAAAGTTAAATCAAATCAAAGGACCACTGAATCTTATCATGGTTTAGCGAAAGTTGACCATATATTATCTTTCATCTCCATTCCGTTTTAATGGGGTGGACCCCCCCTCTCCAACTTGCAGCCTACCTAAGGGCCCTGCCTAACAATCTTCCAATACCAGGTATTCCAAGAAATGGTTGCATAAAGGAAAGAATCTCTGTGTCTGGGATGAAAGCTTCAATAAAGCGTTTCCACACATTAAAAACATTTCTGCCTGGGCTTCCTTTTTGTCTAATACATTTAGCCTGTCTAAGAACAAATGATGCCTAACTAAAACAATCACCTTACTTGGTGAGGGGACCTTGGGATCTAACCAAGCTCCTAGCAAGCACCGCTTTGCAGCCATTAATGCAATATGCAATATTTTTATTACACCCTTTGTTGGCTTACTATTTAACTGGAAGATTGTGAATAGAAGTATTTGGGTTTCCAGAGTCAACGATGGGCCCTAATTAAGCGTTCAGCTCAAGAATCAACCTGGACCAAAAATTCTGAACCTCGGGACAGGTCCATAAACCATGTGTCATATCTGTTGATGGGTGCAAGCACTTTTGACAAGCCGTTAAGCGTTCCGGGAAGGATGGATGAGGGGGAAATGTTGAATCCATATATTGCCTTATGGGGTAAACGGAAATATGTGTCTCTCCAAGACTCATCTACTGTCATCTTCCTAACCCTCCTCCATCCCTCCAGTACCGACTCCGCTATATCCATGTCTGGAAAATCTTGTTCCCATTCCCCCGAACACCCTAGTAGCCACACATCATTTTTTGGCTTGCGAAGGCCAGAGTAGAGCAGGGACAATGAGTGTATGGAGTTCAGTGGTCCTACTAGACTGTCAAAGCGGTTAGGCTTAGTCCAATCATGTAGGGGACCTACTTTAGTTCTCACAAAGATTATGACTTGCCTGTAAGCGAAGAGATGTTTCTGGTCTAGGTGATAAAGAGTCTGCAGTTCTTCAAATGAGAAAAAACGACGCTCCCTGATGTTGGTAAGCTGTGTAATCATATCTAATCCTAGCTCTGTCCATTGAGGAAGGTAACCCCTTTCTAAACCTGGTGTCAACTCCGGGTGTCCAATTTTCTGGATTGGTAAGGAAGGCCATAAAGTTTCCTAGCGGCTTTCGAGGCACTAATACTATCCCGAAAGATTAAACCCTGCTTGGCTATAGGGGGAAGCGCTTTATATGGTGTATGCAGGAGAGCGCTCAACTTCCATGGAGAGACCAAATTAGCCTCTAGCATTGTGTTAGAGAAAAGAGACACATTTTTGACCCAATCTATGCTGTGGCGGAGTAATGCAGCTAAATTGTAAACTCTGACATTTGGGATATTTACCCCGCCCAACTCTGTCGGGAGAGTCAATTTTTTAAGAGCGATACGTGGGCGTTTATTTCTCCATATAAATTTGGTAAATACCGAATTCAGTTTATTAATACAGGTGTGTTTAAGCAAAAGGGGGATGGTTTGTAGTTGATGTAATAGCCTTGAGAAGCTCACCATTTTAATTAAATGGCAGAGCTGCCCATCTGGTTAACTCAACACAGATCTTATGAATTGACGGTAGGAAGTTTAAAGCATACACTGTTTCTGGAGATTTACCTATGTGGATACCTAGGTATTTAATAGAGTTTTTAGCGACACCAACCGGGATTTGATTTAGGTAGCCCGCTTTGGAACCTGATTTCCCTGGTGGGGAGATGTCTAAAAGTTCGGATTTCTGGAGATTTCATTTGAAACCTGTGCAAAAATCCTTTAAAGGGTGCAACCCACCCTTTAAGTTACTTATTGAAAGCTTTTAATACCAGAAATTTAAAAAATGAAGGATGGGGGAGTAAAAGGGGAAATCTTAAAGGAAAGTCTTGCCCCTCCTCTAAACCCCTCTCCTTCTGTCAATTCCAGGTAGATTTCTGGGTTTCCCCCCCCCCCCATAAACATGTGCTCTGTTAAATCTCCTGCTTTTATGTCTTTTTGGGGAATGGGTACGAAATTTCTGTGGTTTCTCCACCCCTAAAGCATGTGCCCCTTTTTAAAAATCTCCTGCTATAATATGCCCTTTTATTGTTTTGGGTCGCATTTCTGTGGATCCCCAAACCCCTCAACATTTGCTCTGTCTAAAATCTCCTGTTTAATAGTCTTATTGAATGGTACGAAATTTTCTGGGGTTCTCCCCCCTCAAAAATTGACCCTGTCTAAATCTCCCGCTATATTTTGTTTTAAATTGAATGGTAACGAAATTTCTGTGGATCCCCAAACCCCCTAAACCCATGTGCCTGCCCAAAAATTTCTCCTGCTTTTATATGTCTTATTGAATGGACGCATTTTTGATAAACTTGTATTTTTGGGCTGCAACCCCCTGTTTGTGCGGGGCCCCTAATTGTCTCCCCACTATCCTTTTAAAATTTTCCCTTCTGCTCACCATTTTTCCTCCCCCCCCCCCCCAATTTTCCAACACCTGGGTAAGGTAGCAGGCTTGCAAATTTAAGCACCCCACCCTATTTCATTTCATGTTTTTTAGTCGGGTTCTTTTGAAACTTCCTTTAAGTGCAATCCCCCTTAAGGTACTTATGCAGCTTTAAATTTCCCAGCATTGAAACCAAAAGTGAACCAAAAAGGAAACCCAAGGGACCCTTCCACCCTCCTCACTAAAAACAGCACCCCTTTACCCACCTCCCCGGGCCACAATTACACGCCACCCCTAATCATCAAACTCCTTGTCTCCCCTCAGACATCCGCGCTGGGAAAATGGATTCCAAATATTTTCCCCTTCTGTTTTTTCCCCTCACACCAAAACCTCAACTCTTTCACCCCCTTCCAAAAAATTTTAAGCCCTTTTTCTCAAAAAACCCAAAAACCCCACCCTTCCTTTTTTCCCACAACCAACACCCCCCTCCACTCTCTACCCCTGCTTCTCCTCCTCCCCGGGGACTATTTCCCCAAATCCGGGGCCCAAACCTCACCCCATCCCCCAACTTTTTTCAGGCATTCTAAAACAGACCAAGCAGACACACACTTTATAAAACCACCCCCAAACCTCAAAACCTTTCCCCCTTCCCTTGCAACAAAAAATTAAAAACCCCCATTCTGGGGGCCCTTGGAATGCACTTTCCCTGGGGGCAACAAAGTTTCCCCCCTTTCATCCAGGGACCTTTCATCTACGAAATTCTCCCCTTTCCCTTTGGGTTTAACGGGAAACTTTGGCTGCCCACCCAAACCTGGACAGCAACTTCCCCTGCTGAAAACTCCCCCCATGGGGGGCTCCAATTTTTCCCCCCACACCCCCCGCCCTTTCCCGTAAACATGGGGGAAGGGGGTGGGCCTTCTTTTCAGTAAATTTTTTAAAACCCTGTTCCTTTTTTCCCATTCCCCAGTACCTTCCTTCCCCCTCCCCCTCCTTCGGGTTGCATTCTGTCCGCATCTACTCCCCCTCCAACCCCCCCAAAAGTGGCGTTGCCCTCCGCCCCCGGGCCCCCTGCCCCCCAAACCCTTCCTTAAACCAATTGCTTCCGGGCCCTCCCCCAAATTTTCCCTTTCCCCCGGCTTCCCCCCATTTACCCAATGGGGATTTTAAACATTCCTCTCGATTAACACCCCACTCCCTACTAAAAAACCCCCTGCCCACTTTCCTTTTTCCCCTCTTTTTGGCCCCCCTTCCCAGTGGCCCTTTCGGGGAAGCCCACTCTAAAGATGGACAACCCCACTGGACCTCACTTAAACCCCGCCTTTGCCCCCTATCAAACCCTCCTCAAACTCTCCCCCCTTCTCTGACCCCAAACCTGCCCCCCCTTCTCCTCCCATAAACCACTCCCCCCTTTCCCCCTTCCTGCCCCAAACCTAGTAACCCCCGCGGGAAAACCAACAAAACCTAAACCCCTTTTTCACCTCCCCAACTAAATCATTGCACCTCTCTTCCCATAATCCTCATTGGCTGACCCACACGCAGCCCCACATTTCTACAAAAACAATCATTTCCCATTTCTTGATGCTGTCGCCCCCTTTTCACAAAACCAACAGAACCCCCCGCAAAAGGAACAGAAAACCCCTGGCACACAACCCCCCAACCAAACAGTTTGGGGCCCGAGCTTCCAGGGGTCCCCCAAAACGCCGCGGGAAAGAAAAAAAACCCCGCCCCCCCCAAACTGACTCACTTCATATAAAGAACCCACTCCCACACTTTTTTAAATTTTCCGCACTTACCTCAGCCAAAAAAAAGATTTTCCCCAAAACTCATATCCCCCTGTCCCCACAACCCCAGACAACTTTTTAACACCTTTAAAACACTCTCCGCTTTCCAAACCTGCCCCCCCTCCCCCATCTCCCCTCTCAGAAGACGTTTTTGAAAAACCCCAAACTTCCCGTAAAAAAAAAATCTCTTTGGGACAAAAGCTTCCCCCGCAGCCCCCACAGCCTCCCTTTCAATTTTTCCGGGCAGTGCCCCCCACACCCCAACCCCTTTTTAACCCTGAACTTTGCAATTCCCCTCAAAAACTCGCCTCTCAACGGCCCACTACCCTGACAATTTTCCCTTTCCTCCTACTGCCAAAATCGAACCTCACCCCCTGTAGCCCTTGACCCCCCTGCCATTTTTTCACCCTTAAAATCCCTGCCTTAGTGCTTTTTACCCCCCAAACCCCCCAACCCATCTTTTTCCCCCAATCAAATCTTAAACCCCTTTTTGGCCAATTTTTTCCCTTCCCCCTTTTAAACATGCACCACCCACCCCCCCCTTAAAGAAACCTTCTCTTGCCCCTCCTCATTGTCCCAACAATCGCCCCACCCTCACTCCCTTCCTTTCCCCCTTTTAAAACTCCTTTGAGCAAAAACGCCCCAATCTTCAACTTTTCCTCCCTTTCTCCCCAAAAACTAAATTCCTTGACCCCTCCAATCGGGCTTCCGCCCCCCACCACTCTACGGGAAACCCCCCCAAAACCAAAGTCCCCAAAAGACCTTTAAACTGCCAAACCCTCAGCCATTTAACGGGGGTGCTTCTCCCCTAACCGTCCTCTCCCTTTTACACTGTCAAACCATCCCCCTCCTGCTAAAAATTTCCTTTTCCTCCCTTGGAAATCCCCGGCCCTTGGGCTTTTGGCCGGGGATTTCCCTCGTACCTCACTAAATCGGACATTCAGTTTTCTCACTCTCGCTCCCCCCTTTCCTCCCCCCGCCCCTCCCGGGTTGGTGCCCCCGGGGGGTTCAGCCCGGGCCCCCTTTCCTTTTTTCTACCCTAAAATTTCCTTGGCCCCCGGCCCACCCAAAATAGCATTCCAAAAGGGGTTTAAAAATTTACCCCCTGTTTTGCTGGAGTACCCAACTTTCCCCTTTCTCCGGCCCAGATATCACCTCTCTACCCCCCCCGGAAATCCCTGACTGTCTGCCCTTTCCTTACCCCTCCTTTCTTCCCCCTTCCCTTTCCTCCAAAAAAAAAAAAGGGGAGAAAAAAAACTAAAATTTCAATTTATCTTCCCCCCCCGCCCCCACTCCACCCCTCCACCCAAATCTTTCTTTCCCACTTTTAATGGCTCCCATTTCCCCCACCAGCACCCAGGTCCGTTTGCCTTTGGGAAAAACTTTGGGACCCCCAATCTGCCCTTTCCCAAAATCGCACTTTCCAAACCCTAAACCTCTGTTTTGCCCACCTCCACCAAAAAAAATATTTTCCGAACCCGCTCTTTTCCTTAACTCTGAAGCAAAAAAATTGCTGGTCCCAATTGCCCTCTCTTTCCCCCAACGCCTTAAATTCCCGAATCACCCTTTTCCCTCTGTGGCCCCCCCACTAGAAACCCTGGGCCCCCACTCCAAAACCAATTTTTAAAACTTGCGGGCCCGTCTTTTTAAACCCCTTTTCCTCGCACCCCCCCCCTTTTCCCTCTCCCCTCCCCCTCCCCCGTTTCCCCTTTAAATGGTTTACCCAAATTGCCCAGCGCACCCAGTTTCAAGCGCAACTTTTACCTACAAGGCTCCCAAAACCCTCTCCCCTTAAAAATTTTCTGCCAAACTCTAAATCCCTCCCCTCACGAAACCCTTTTCCCCCTCCTAAAACGGGGACCTTCTCCTCTGCCCCTCCTCTTAAATCCCCTTTCCCCCCAACCATAACCGTCTCCAAGACTTTTTCTCGTGCTTCCCCCAAAAATTTTGGGAACTCCTGCCCCAACCCCCTTTAAACCCTTCCCCCTCTCTCACCCGGTTTTCCAAAACGTAACCTAAAAAACCCTACCTCTTCGGGTTTTGCCTATAAAACCAACATTAACCTTTTGCCGCACGTTTCCCCCGCCCCACAAAACATGTCTGCCCCTCCCCTTTCCTGTCTTTAAAACCCCTTCCCTGTAATTTTAACCCCCCACGCGGGAAAGGGACCTTTTTTCCCTTTTGTACCAGTTGTTAGTCCTTATTGCCCAAATTTGTAATTTTTTTAAACCAATGTTATTTATTTTCCCCCCCCCGAAATTTTTAAGCGCCCTGGTTTTCAAGGGCGTTTCCAAAAAAAAAACAAATAAAAAAATTTTAATAAATAATAACTCTCCCTAAAAACCTTTTAAAGCATCAAGAATCAGGGGGAAAGTCTCAAAACTGGGTTGGCACAGAAAAATAGAGTTTCATCTGGGGAAAAGCCTTTTTTTTTAAGAAGAGCCCCACCTATTTTGGGATTCCCCCCGAAGTCTTTTAGGGTTTGGGAAATCCCGGTTTAATGGCTCAATGGCCAGGGGGGATAGGGGGACACCCTCCCCGGGTACCCTCCACGGGGAAAAAAAAGAGTCAAAACAGAAAACCTGGAAAAAAAAAATTAAACTACCCTTTTCTGTGGGATTACCATATAGGGAAAAAATATATTGCTTAAAAGGTGCCCCCCAATGCCCACCCCGGGTCCCAGTTGACTTGTAAAAATGTTTTTTAAACATCAAAGGGTTAAAATGGCAGGAAAATTGGTGTTTATGAGGAAAAAATTTAATGTCATCAAGTCCCCTCAGGACCTTTTTTCAGATATTGGTAAACCTGCCGATCTATTTTGTAAAAAACCCGCCCCTTGAGGGGTTGGAGTTTTATTTGGGCGGAGGGGAATTTCCCAAGCCCCGATGGCCCTTTGATTTTGGGGGACAAATCTTAAAGGGTTTTTGGTCTCGTTTAAAATTGATTGGGTTTTAAAAATTAAAAGATTTTTTTAAAAACCCAAGCAGTTTGCATTATGTTAATTACAAATGTCCAAACTGTTTTTGGAGTACCCCTTTTTCATAGGATTGCCACCCTTCTAAATTTTCCAATAGCAGCCGACCTGTTGATCCTTTTATTTACGGGCCCGGGCGGTTGCGAATCCCCTCTTTCCCCCTTTGAAGACAGGTCGGAGTTAAGAGGGGGCCCCCCTCCCACGGGAAGGGTTTCCCTGTAGTGTAAGGGGTAGGAGGGGGGGAGGACTCTGGCTTCTATGTCCGTGCTGCCTTTTTTAAACCCCTTGGTGTGGGGCCCTGCTTCCTCCTGCTCTCTACACAAAAATTGAGCAGAGATTGGCGACAATAAAATGTGCACCCAGGGGCCCCCTGTTTTTTTTACTAAAAACTTTGATGTCGGGGGAAACTGTAACTATAATATATAAAAAGGGAAAGTGAACAGTTCATCTGTGCTGTACGGGGGGACACATCCTAAATAACACTTTGAAATTTTTCCTGCCTCTGTTTCTGAGGGGGGTTTGTTGTTTTTTATGGAGATGTGGAGATATGAAAGCTAAGAAAGATGTGGAGAAATGTAAGCTGTCTGCTTTTAAAAGCAATCATAGACCTCTCTAGGCGGCACACACGGGGTTTAAACCCCAGCAGAAATTTCCCGGAAATGCCCTGTGTGTTAGGGGAGGAGGGGAGGGGGAGGGGAACGGGGGGAAAGGGGGGGAAGAGGCAGAGAAAGCTAGCACGCCCCCCAAATACAACCCCCCATTCACGGACAGGGGCTGAAAAACCCATTTAAAGAGAAACTCCTTTAAATTGAAAATTTTATAAGAGAATTTTTGGGGGGGGTTAGGCAAAGGGGATCCTTTGGGTCTTTTGTTTTGGTTTTTTGGGTTTAATACTCTAAAGTGGGTTTCCCTTCTTTGTTTTTGGGATTTTTTAGCCCATCAAGAAGGAGTTTAGAGGAAAAACAAAGGGGTAAGGTTTCGGGGGAGAAGAAATTTTAAAAAGAATTCATTTGTGTAGCCTTTCGGGTCCGGGTCCCCTTTTTGATTGGCAAAATTACGGACCCGTTTTTGGGAAATTTTTTCTTAAAATTCAGAAAAGGGTAGGTTTCCCCCCAAAAATTTCCCTTTTCTTCCTGGGACAGCTTTGGAAATGATATTTTGTCCAGAAAATTCTGTCTGACCCCCCCTTATCAGGCTTAAGGGCGGTAAGCTCAGGTAAAATTCCCATAAAATTATCCGTGTTATTTTTCCCCGTCATGTCAAGGGGATCCCTCTTTGTTTTGATACGTTTTAACTTTTTTAAAGGCAGACCTCTAGCAGAGACCGGAACCCTGCCCGGCTTTTTCCCCAATTAGAAAGTCGGGCACAGAAAAAATTTGGGATTTTTCATGCTGTAGACCCATGCTCATCTCCCTTTTGCTGGCTCCATTTTCCCAACAACCCGGGTGGGATGCACCTTAAAACTGTAAAAAATTCTAAGTTTTGCGAAAATTCCTCAATCTTGGACACTATCACTCTTTTTCACGAGGTCATATAGGAAATGATACGACCCCGTAGGACCACCTTAGCGGTCTCCCACAATAATTGGGGCGTGTCAGCATAAGTTGCATTATCTCTACTAAACTCGTACCACCACACTCAGAGAAAATTGCCAAAATCTTCGTTGTCATATAGATATGACGGAAACCGCCAGATATATTCTTGGAGCGAAATCGTAGATTTCCCCAGAGATTCGGGGAATGGTCAATATTTTTAAATCTCGATACAACCGCTTTCACCATAGCAGCCATTTTGGTAAGTCAAGAAATAGTCAAATGCCCCGACCAGGAAAGGTAGGGGGGGGGAAAAAAAAGTGAAATCTCTACCTTCCGCGTGAATCCCTCCCAGTACCGTAGGGCGTTAACTCCAGAAAACGAGAGCGTGTTTTTTTCCCTTCAGCAGAAAAGATTTTTTCTTCCAAGTTTGGATGAATTATATCCCTAAAAATTTTTTTAGAGAGATGCACGTTAAAAAAATTTTCTGAAGATTTTAAAAAAGGGCCTTTATTCTCCCCGTGGGGGCCAAATATATTATTACGGAGCGGGTGCCCGCAATCGATAAAAGTTTCTAATAAATCGGCCGTTTCGCATCGCTTTTTCCTCAAGGACAGAAATTTAAGATTTCATGTAAAAGATTATGACCCCCCCCTTTTTCCCACCGCTAGCCCCCCACAATCGTCCTCCCCCAAAGCTTCTGCACCTAAAAAAAACCCTCCCCTTCCAGATGGGTCTCCGGGAGCAGATAAATCGGATTTTTAGTTTCTTCAAGTGTCTTAAGCCCATTGCCCGTTTTCAAATAAAAGCCCTTTAACTTTCCATGATATGACTTTAACCATTGCAAAGATAGGGCCCGGGGAACCAGACTTTTTCAATAAAGTGGTATGGCAGCTACAAAAGACAGTTCCTTGGAATAAAGATCCGGGGTTTAACAGGGTAAAAAACATACATTATATTTAAAAACATCTAAACAAACATAAAAATCCCAAAAACAAACCCCAAAGGGGGATTTCACTGGGGAGGAAAAGCCCCTCAAGTTCACCTCACCGGGAGAGAATGAGTACTCCTCCCGGTGTTGTAGTGCTAAGGACTTCATTTTTTTTCCAACATTTTGGGATTGCAAACTACTTTCAAAACTCCAAAAGAAGCAAGCAGGACCTATAACGATAAATAAGATGAATATGGATCGAAAACATGGGTAACTTTTTGACAGTGGCCACTTGGCTAATAGGCCTCCATTGCGTCCGGATACATTTCCTCCTGCCCCTGCGTTCAGGTGCCCAGTGCTGAGGCTGGGTGTTTTCGTTGTTCTTTTGGAGTCTCCATATTTCCAGGAGTCTCCCGTTCATGAGAACCCGGGGAGGATCATACATTAGCATCGAAGGTCATTTGGGGGGAATGTTGAGGAATTCCTTTTCTTTCACGTGCTAAGCTTTGTCCGGTATAACCGAGCATCGGCTGGCGTTTGGAAGGTGGATAAATTTTCCCATTTTTGTGAAAGAGCGTAAGCCGCAGGGTATAGAAAGGAAATTTTCTTGTTTTCGGTAAGCTCTGTCAAATATTTTAAAAAGGTTTTTCGACCTTGGCGACCTTGCTGAAAGTCCTCAAAAATTAACACTGAACCCTGGAAAGTGTAGACCGAGCGGAGCGTTTTTATAGGTTTCTAAGTATTTCAGATTTGTCTGAAAAATTTAGTATTTGACAATGGTCTGTCGTGACTTTGGCTGAGTGTCACGTTTTTCAAACTGTCCCTGGGCGTCACGCATAACCCCCCCTCAATTGGGCCCCAACTGGGCCTCTTTTCGCTTGACCCCCGTCGGAAATCCCAAGTTCAGAAGATCTTCCAATATATTACTCAGAGAATTTTGGGGGAATTGTTCGGGCAGACCGATTATTCTCAAATAGTTTCGCCTGGAGCGATTTTCCCAGATTTTCGATTTTACGGATATTCTTTTATTTTCTGAGAGGACATGATTTATTGGGGCGGGGGCATCTGTGTCCTTTCTGGGTTTGGACTTGAATTCTAATTCCTTTCCCCAACCCGTGGGCATGCCCCCCGAACTTCCTTTACTTGTACAAACATGTGTGCTACTGTTGCAGCTAATGTCTCCTGCAGGTCAGGGGCTATTTGGCGCTCCACTTCTGTTCCAATTTTTTTAAATAGTTACTTAGGAATACAAATTACCACGGGATCGAATTGAAAAGACCCCTTGGGACTGCAGATTGTGTAACGTGTGTCCCAGTCGGGCCACCTGCATATTTCCCAAATCTCCTCCCCTTGCAGATTGGGTTTCCCTTTGGTTGTTTTTTTAGTAGGTTTGGATTTGCTCATCCTGATGAGATAGCTTTCCCCTAAATTTTTGCAGTGGGGGTTTAAAGGGGTTCCAACACCGGGAAAGTTGATGCGGATGGAATGTATCAGCGCTTGAAGGAGGTGCAACAGTGAGGTATTTTGGACTTGTCTCACTTGGATGGGGGAGCAGCAGGGGGGATTCTTGAGCTCTGCCTCACTTGATGGAGGTGAAAAGGGAGTATTTGGTGAGCTCTGCTCATTGGATGGAGATGAGCAGGGGGGTAATTGGGAGCTCTGCCACACTTTAATAAGGTGCAAAGGGAATTTTTGTGAGCCTTTTCCACTTTTAACGGGGCTGCAGCGGGGGGTATTTGGTGAGCTCTGTCTCTCTTGAATGGGCGCAGCAGGGGTGTCTTTTGGGGGCTCTCCTCACTTTAATGGGGGGGCAGCAGGGGTGTCTTTGGTGACTCTTTCCTCACTTGAATGGAGGTGCGATAGGGAGGTATTTGGTGAGCTCGCCTACTGAAAAGACTACAGCAGGGGTGTCATGTGAACTCTGTCACACTTTGGGTGGAGGTGCCCATGGATGTGCTTTGTGGGTTGTCACACTTGGATGGGGGTGCGAGGATGTCTTTGGCTCTGTCAACTGGATGGAGTGCAGCATGGATGTGCTTTTTTGAGCTCTGTCACACTTGGTTTTAGGTTCAGCGGGGTGTGCTCGTGAGCTCTGTCACACTTGGATGGAGTGCAGCAGGGATGTGCTCTGTGAGCCTGTCACACTTGGGTGGAGGGCAGCAGGATTGGCCTGTGGCCGTACATTGGATGGAGGTGCAGCAGGGTTGCTCTGTGAGCTCTTCACACTTGGATGGGGTGACAGGGATGTGCTCTTTTAGCTCTGTCCATTGGACGGAGGTGCAGCAGGGGTGTTTTGTGAGCTCTACCTCACTTGAATGGAGGTGCGACAGGGAGGTATTTGGTGAGCTCTGTCTCGCTTGAATGGAGGTGCAGCAGGGATGTCTATGTGACTCGTCACACTTTTTTGGAGTGCAGCAAAGGGGTTGTTTTGTGAGCTCTGTCACACTTGGGTGGAGGTGCAGCAGGGATGTCTTGTGAGCTCTGTCACACTTTTGGATGGAGGGGCTGCGGGATGTTTTTGTGAGCCTGCACACTTGGGTGGGGTGAGCAGGGGGGTTTCTCTGTGAGCTCCGCCCACTGGAGGAGGTGCAGCGGGTTGCATTGTAGCTTGTCACACTTGGGTGGAGGGCAGCAGGGAGGTATTTGGGGAGCCGCCCACTTGAATGGGGCTCACGGGATTTTGCATTGTGACTCGTCCACTTTGGGTGGAGGTGCAGCAGGGGTGTTTTTATGGAGCTCGTCCACTTGGAGGAGGGCGCAGGGATTTTGTTGTGAGCCGTCACCTTTTGGGTGGGTGCAGCAGGGATGTGCTCTGTGAGCTCTGTCACACTTGGGTGGAAGGTGCAGCAGGATGTGCCCGTGAGCTTGTCACACTTGGATGGAGGTGCAGCAGGGATGGCTTTGTGAGCCTGTCCCTTGGATGGGGTCGCAGGGGTGTTTTTCTGAGCTTGGCTCACTTGAATAAGCAGGGGAAACGTAGATCACTTTTAAAATTCCCTCCCCCCCGTTTAAAAAAGGGAGCCGGGGTCAGTCCTAGTTTGCTTAGTGACAAGAGCCTTATCTCAGGCTTGTTTCAAGCTCGCATGGCCGGCAGTGCTGGAGATTATGCGGCCACACATTTTTTTCAGGAACTTTCCTGAGCAGATTTCAGGGCCTTAAAACGTACTGCGCCAGCAAACACAGGGGCACACGTGCAGCGGGGGAGCTATGCGCGGCCCAGCGGCAGGCAGGGAGACTGGTGCAGAGGTCTTAAGATGGCGGCGATTCCCACCGCTGCTGCAGGTAAGGAAAAACCCAAGTCTTGCGGGGTATGCGGGCGGCCCGACAGGAATTGAGCCATGTTATTCTGCGCGGCATCAGGTAGGAGGAAGATCAAGGAACGGAGCAGATTTAACTGCTAGTTAGAGTCTGTTTGAGCCAGTAATGAGATTTTCACCAGGAGAGGGTCTGGGGAGGGGGGGTGGCTGTGTGTTGGGACTTGTGCTTTCCAGTTTCGGGAGCGGCTATCCCACTGCCCCTGTTTTGAAATGGCGGCCGGGCTCAGAGGGGAGATGTGCTGGTAGTACCGCGGGAGGGAGAGGGGATGTTATGCACGGGCTTGCGTCGGGTAACCGGTACCTCAGGAAAGGGGCAGCAGGCTACCTCTCACCACCCCCCTGTCTGTGCGCACGCTACCTGTGCCCCCGAGTTCTTCCCCAATGGTCCGCGATAACCCGAGGCTGCCCTCGGGACCCCAGCTGGGTTTTTGGGGGCTGTTTGGGTGCGGTAGATCTGGAGCCCGGGGGTTTGCAGGGATTTTGGCAGGGCGCCCCCGGGGCTCCCACAAAGTGCACCTATGCTGGCGCCGGAACGGAAGTGCCCCGACCCCTTGCTACGTCTATTGACCACGAACCTTTTCCACCTCCCTGACCTTCTTGCTACTCTATTACCACGAAAACCGTTTTTTCCTGCCCTGAAACCCTTCCCCCCCTGTCCCCGATACGTTAAGCCCATAACTGTACCAAAGCTAAACCTCGGCCCCGCCTCCGCAAGCAATCAGGGGGTAGCGACAAAATAACCCCCCAAGCAAGTCCCCTCCCCCTTTGGGGGTGGGCTCTGGTGAAAATGGGACCTACTTTGATTCCGCCCCTGGCGTGGCTTACTCATCGTTGCCCCGGGGGTAGGGATCCATATCCCGCTGTTACACCATGTTCTGAAAGATTCTCAATATTATTCCTGGTTTGTACTTTGGCTAGGGCCCTGACTTCACTCCCGCCGGCTGCCTACCTTGCCTCCACCTTTTCTGCCCTTTTATGCCCTATGTCCGGACCACCCTTTTAGTTGTCCCCCTGTACCCTGCTTGAATTAAGCTCAATGGGGTACTACATTGGGGGAGTGGCCTAAGAGTCAAGTGCAAATTTAATGCAATATTTTCTTGTACGGGGGTTAAAGGCTGAAAACCCAAAGGAGCTCATTAACTCCGCTTCCCAGCTGGGTTGATGCAGACAAAGCGAAAAATCCCGGGGGTCCAAAAACCCCGACTATGACTGCTACAACCAGCAATGGACACAGTAGGGGGAAATCGGAGGGAAAAAAGAGGATGAGCTACATGGACATAAGCCGCGCACAGGACCCGACTCATTGACTTTATGGGGGAGGTTTGAGGGGTCAGACCTGGGAAAAAAAGTCATTATGTGGGAAGGGGAGCTGTGACTACTCCTATTGTGAGTGGTGTAACCTTTTTATCTACCATTGGGGCACCTTTTTTGTAATTCCCCCGTGATGAAAATGAGGGGACCTTTTTCTACAGAAAAGAAATCTAGGATTTATAAAATATAGATAATGAGAAACTAAAGAATAAAAAAAAAAACCAAAAAATTTTTAATAAATCTGCTGCATAAAAAAAATCACAAAATAAACAAAAAGGTTATTTCTGATGACATCTTTTTCCTTTAAACTTCAACATAGCCCCCATGCTGTCCTGCACCCAAAATAAAGGCAGATAACCCAAATCCATCTCCTTTCCTTGTACAAAGAGGCCGGTGTTTTTCCCCCGATCCTCCCATAGTCCTTTTACAGATCCTTGTGTCCTTCAAAAAAACTCCCCCCTTCCCCCATGGAGAAATAACAGCGACCCCCCTGACACCTCATAGGGAACCCGACACACAAAATGATACGGTCATACCCGACCCCCCAGGGTTTACTGTATAAATGTCCCACAGAAGGGTCCCTCTCCGTCAGCAGCTCCCCCATTGGTTGGTGAGTTCTAGGGTCTTCTGCTTAAATGTTCCCCCCCCCATGTATCAGAGTGCGGGAAGGGGCCTTGATGGGGCCCCGGCTCCACCTCCTAAACACAGGGACAGCTGCGGGGCACACGCCCCCCTGCGTTTCTTCATACGTGTAACCTGTGTTGGAGGAAATCCCCGGTCGGACCGATCTCCAGAATCTAGGACTAGAACTGATATTATTCCTGCACTGAGAGACCCCATGGGACTTCTGAGCGTGATTTTCCCCGATAACTTCATTTCAGAAATTGTAAAGCGAAGCCCCTTTTAGGGGAGATGCTTTATGGGAGCGTCCTTTTTATTATTGGTTATAACGGTCACAGTAATCTTGTACAAAACATTTATCTCTGAAGTCGATGCTTTTTCCCCGCGCTTGGGGCAAACGTCCGTTAAAACCCGACAATTGCCAGGAAACGTTAGCAGCTGAGATTTTGCTTCAGGGAAAAAAACCGTTAGACGATATCCCCACACATGAAATACTTTTTTAAAAATTAACCTATAAAATTTGTGTAAGGGTTTTAATAAAAAAATAATCATTTCATAGAAAGATGCACCCCATGTGTCGCTTCTGATTCTCGAGCTCCATCACTACTTAATTTCCAAAATTTGGGAACCCCCAAACCCCCCTCGAGGGGGTAATTAGCGACAAACCTTCCCCCCCTTTTGTGTCTGTCCTTAACCTAAACTGTAAAATTTTTTTGTTTTTTTTGTTAAAAGAAGTCTCTAATGGACTTCAGTATTCTCTCACAGAAAAAGAAAAGGAGATTGACTTCGCTTTTCGCTCTTTAGTGACCCCCATGTCTAGAATACTGTGGCTATTTCTGGGCCTGGCCCGAAAAGAGATCGATAAAAAGAAACCAAAAAAAATAGGGGAGACCCAAAGAACTATGTCTTAAGAAAAAAGCAGGGAAAGGGGGGCGACATGAAGGAAACCTTTTTAATTATGGTTGGAAAAAACAAGTGACTGTAAATCTGGAGCAATTCAGGGGTTCCACCTTTTGCCTCTTTTTTTCTCTTTTTTTAATAGGACAAACTTTACATGACGCGTTTACCTAAAAAAAATTTTTTCATCATTACAAATAGCTCCCATCATTCTGTTACTTGTTCCAACCCACCCCATGCACTTTCCGACCGCTACATGAATTTCTATTATGGTTTTGAGGAAACTTTCTATCATCATCCTAAAATGTTTACTTTGTTCTGTTTGACCTCTGTTTTGTCTGTTGCTGCACCAGTATTTTCATCATGTTCCGAAAGTCCTTTTTCCCGACAAATGGAAAAACCACCTCATTTCTCTACAAATTGATTATCAAGGACGGTCACTTTTTTTGTAAAATTTTCCTCTGAAGCCCAACCCCCTAGTCCCAGCTAATTGACTGTTCAGACATGACGCTTTGTTTTGTTATAAAAATACATAGGGTTTCCTTCCCCTTTTTCCATCATATTTTTTCTAGACAAGGTTTTTTGCACAAGTTTATGGTTCTTTTGATTTTTTTTTTTTCGGCATCTTTCCCCCTATTGTGTGACCCCCATGGAGACGTTTATTTAATCATATTTCCCTTGATCAGACGAAGAACCACTAAGACCCGGATGTTTTTTTCACTTATACCATGGGGTTACGTATACTATAGGAAGCAGATATCAAACCCACAGTCAGTTTATTTTGGTTTTTTGTCACGTTTAACAGCCCTGTGCCACTCCGGGCTTTCTCCCAAAGGGGATGTGACAAGCGGCTATCAAGTTCTTCAAAAGCCTTTGATGAAGGAGCTTTACCCCGTAGCTGTCAGGGCGATCAAAGCATTCCCCCAGTGGCCTGACCCCAAAAGGTCAGAATCCAATGGAGGCCCCACACCGACAGAGAAAAGATGAACGATTAAAAATGAAAAAAATTTCAGCATGGGAGGAGGTTAAGGACGACCAGATGGTAGCCAAACAAAAGACAAAAAACAGACAAAAATTTAGGCAAAGAAAAAATGGGACAAAAAAGGGCTAAATACACAATAGGGGGCTGTATGAACGCTGCACTGACAGGCAGTTAAAATTGCTTTAAAGGGGTTTAGAATGTGCCACAATTATGAACCCCGTTTTTTTTTCAGGCTACAACAGGGGGGTGTAAGCAATACCACAAGTCTGGCTCAGGGACCCCCTTTACCCTGGTTCTGGGTTTCTTCTGCAGGCATACAACGGGGGTGTAGAGCAAAACCCCAAGTCGGCTCAGGCACCCCCCTTTTACCCCGGTCTGTTTTTGCAGGGCTCCGGGCATGAAAAGCCAATACCACAAGCGGCTCAGGCACCACTTTACCCTGGTTCTGTTCTTCCCCCAGGCAAAAACGGGCAGTTAGAGCCAATACCACAAGTCGGCCAGGCACCACCTTTACCCGGTCTGTTTTTTTGCGGTCCCCAAAATAAGGGCAGTGTAGAGCCAATCCAAAGTCGGCTCGGGCCCCCCTTTAACCCTGGGCTATTCTTTTGGGTCTACATACAGGGCAGTGTAAGCCAAAACCACAAGTCTGGCTCAGGCACCACCTTTACCCTGGCGTTCTTCTGCAGGCATACATACAGGGCAGTGTAGAGCCAAAAACCACAATCTGGGTCAGGCACCCCCTTTACCCTGGTCGTTCTTTTTGCAGGTCAACTACAGGGCAGGGAGAGCCAATACCACAAATCTGGCTCAGGCCCCCAATACCCCCGGCGGCTTCTTCGCGGGCATACATACAGGGAGTGTAGACCAATACCCAAAAACTGGCTCAGGGACCACCTTTACCCTGGTCTCTTTCTTCTGCAGGGCTACTCGGGCAGTTAAGCCAATCCCCCAAAAACTGCTCAGGCCCACCTTTACCTGGCTGGGTGTTTCTTCTGCGGGAACTACGGGCAGTGTAGACCAATAAAAAAGTCCCCGGGTTTGGCACCCCTTTTACCCCTGGTTGGTGTTCTTGGGTCATACATCGGCATGAGAGCCAAATACCACAAGTCGGCTCAGGCACACCTTTACCCCCGTCTGGTTTTTCTTCTGCGGTCAAATTAGGGCGGTAGGCCAATACACAAGTCGGCCCAGGCACCCCCTTTAAAACCCGCCCGGCTGTTTTAAACGGGGTGAACCTAGGTTTGGCTTTAAAAACTAAATGGTTCCTTCTCCGAATGGGGTGAAGCCCCAAAAACGCCCAAACTTTTGGTTTTCTTTAAAAAAGGGGCTTTGGGCATTAGAAACATTACCAAAGTTTGGAGGCCCCCCTTACTTTTTTTTTTTCAAAAATACACAAAAACTGTGAAAAAAACCCTGTCAGAATTTCGCCCTGAAACAACATAAGACAGAGCCAAAAAGACAAAAACGGGCCCCGAAAACACAAAGGGCAGTAAAAATAAAGGAAATCGGGGGTTG
>JAODAL010020639.1:0-68918 GCA_025379985.1 Phyllomedusa bahiana | reverse complement strand
CCCCGCCCCACAATCTCACCCTGCTCTTTCGTAAGTGATTGCTGGCCGCCAAAATGACAGGAAGCGCCGAAAATGGAGCGATCTTAATAGATGATGCACAGATTTTAACCTAAATTATCGCATGATCTAAAAATTTCGATCAACATAAAAACTGTGCCGATTTCAACTTTGTCGATAATAATCGCTCAACACTAGTTGTAAACACTTCACTCTGCTATTCTCTGCAAAGCAAAAGGAGATTATCAAGTTCCCAAAAACAAACCATGTTAGGGTAATGGGGTTATCACTCACAACAATCTCCCTGTGTGGCACTAAGGGCATAGTAAATCAAGCAAAACGGAAGTTTCCCGCATAACGCCCTGTTCGGCCGTCACATGTAATATCTATGTCCAAAAAGTGCCCATACACAATTATCTGGAGCAGGATGTAACCCACTTTACTCACGACCTCCCTGAATGGCAAGTCCCCGTGATATACGGGGTAAGCCCCGAATGAGGTCCGGTATCCTCCTGTCAGATCGGTAGCTGTGTCTGCTACACTGTGCACGCCGGAATAAAAACAGCTCCGCGCGCTATTCGACACGCCACGTAGCTTCCGGTCTCGACGTCACAGCTGATCATGTGAGACCACAGCTAACCCGGTAACCAGGCACCCATAAGCAAACCCACAAACGCCGTACGTATAGGTACTGGCTGTGTCTGCAAAGCCTAGATCTATTGATTCAAATCACTTGTCCTTACATCGGTTTAAAAATGGCAGTTTTGACAATGATCCAAACAGTTTTTAGCTTTAAACCAAGTGGTTATACAAATTACAGTAATAATTGGTACTAAACAGTTAAACAAACTACTTAAATAATAGTTGGAATTAAAGAAGCAGCGTTATTCCCTAAAGAATAGATTTAACCCAATCTTCAATTGAAACAACAGAAATCCAAACGTTCATTCAAGCCCTGTGGGGCAGTAGTTTTTAATCTAAAAATCCATTGTGTCTCTCGTTGTAACAATAATTTGTCCCAGTCTCCGCCTCTTACAGGGGGGAGTACGAGATCAATGCCCATGAACTCAATGCATTTCAAGTCTCCATCATGTGCACTGTGAACATGTCTTGCGATCGGGGTATCCTTCATATTTTTGATATCATTAATATGTTCCCCTACGCGCCTCCGAAACTCCCTGATGGTCTTCCCTATATATTCACAGGAGCAAGTAGCCTTGTAAATCACCCCCCTGCTTCTGCAATTCAAAAAATAGGACAAATAGAAATCCTTGTTAAGTACACTGCTATAGAATGTCTTACCTGTCTCCAAATGCTCACAAGCAATACAGCCGCTGCATCTAAAGCACCCCAACAGGGGCTGGTCTAACCAGGTTTTCTTTCTAGGTCCCTCATCAAAATGACTATTGACAAGACGATCACAAATGCTTTTTCCCTTCTATAGGTAATATGGGGATAATCCCCAAATACCTTTTTCAAATCATTGTCCAATTTAAGAATCTCCCAATTTTTAGTGAGAATTTTACGTATTGGGGCAGCCGCCCCATCAAAAGTCTAAAGATCCCCTCGTCTCTCTCCCCCCTCTCCTTCTTAGGGACAAGCAAAGCATCTCTAGAACATCCCAGCGCATTTCTGTACACTTCTCTGAGAACCCTATCAGGGTAACCCCGTTCTAGGAACCGATTACGCAAATCCTGGGCCTGTTGTTTAAATTCTCTTATATCCGAGCAATTTCTTTTAAGCCGTAAGTATTGTGCCTTAGGAATGCCCCTCTTGAGAGGTACCGGATGACTACTCTCCCATCTCAAGAGGGCATTTGTAGAGGTGGGCTTCCGAAAAACCGTAGTTTCCAAATCCCCTTTTGGTGTCTTTTTAATCAGAACATCAGAACATCTTACAAGGGTAAGATGTCCTTACTAATTTCAAAGGTAAACCTCTGATTAAGATTGTTGTTTGTATTCAGAAATTCCACAAACGCCTTAAACCTTTCAGGGGTACCATTCCAAAGTACCAAGACATTGTCGATATATCTTGTCCACAACAGAACATCATCTGTCCCAAATGTATTAGTATCTCCAAAAACATATTTATCCTCCCACCAGCCCAGGAGCAAGTTGGCGTAGGCCAGCGCACAGGAGCTACCCATGGCCGTGCCCCTGATCTGGTGGTAGATTCTTTTATTGAAGATGAAATAATTTCTTGTCAGGACAAACTGTAGGAGACGGAGGACAAAATAATTATGTTCTTGATATTGGCATCCGCGTGTGTTCAGGTATTCCCTGGTGGCTATTAAACCACTCTTATGAGGTATAGATAAATACAACGCTTCAACGTCAATGCTCGCTAAATAACAATTAGGGGGTACATGGATTCCCTCCAATTTTCTCAAGAGATCCATCGAATCCCGAGTATAGGAGGGGAGCGCTTCAACGAACAGGGACAAGATTTTTTCAATATATTGCCCCACATTCTGGCATAGGCTCCCTACTCCCGATACGATGGGTCGACCCCGTAAGGGGACAGTCTTCTTGTGGACTTTGGGCAGACAGTAAAATGTCACTAATCTAGGGTGAGAGGGGAGCATAAATTCATACTCCTCTCTGCTAATCAGGTTAGAGTCTTTAGCTTCTGAGAGAATGCTCTTAAGTTCACTAAGAAAAGAAGCAGTGGGATTCGTATCCAGAATTTCGTATCCTTCCTTGTCTTTCAAAATGGTTAAACACATCTGTACATATTCCTCTTTATTGAGAATCACCGTGTTACCCCCCTTATCTGAGAGCTTGATGGTAATATTTCTATCCTCAGCCAGACTTTTAATGCTATTGTATTCCTCTTTATTACAATTCAAGTGAATTTTAACACTATCCAATCTCTCCAATTCACTAAGAGGGAGTTCTACGAAGAGATCAACGTATGAAGATTCACTGTGTGGGGGAATTTGTGTACTCTTTTTCTTTAATTCCGTAAAGGGACCTTTTCCTTGTACACTAGGGTTATCCTCTGCCAAACTGTCTAGCAGTCTGACTTCCTCCAACATATCTAAGGGGAAACCCAGTTCCTGACATTTACGTTTGTCCTGTGCAAGGAAAAATTTGTACCAATGAAGTTTACGTGTATATAAATTAAGGTCCTTCACCCAATTAAATAAATTGAAGCCCTCTGTCTGGACAAATGAGAGTCCTTTGCTTAATACATTCATTTGTACTGTGCTGAGGATCCTGTTTGACAAGTTACAGATGCTATTATCTTTTATCCGTTTCTCACTAGAAGTCTCATTGTGAAACTGATTGCCCAAAATACTGCTTCCCTGCTTATTCTCCACAGATTTACACATTTTTAGTTCCGATTTCTGAGAGGGTACGATATTGTCTCTCCTAAAAAAGCTAGATCCCTCGAACGACTTTTTCCTGCACCCTTACGACTGCCCTACCACTACCTCTAGGTCGACATCTTCCCCCTCTGGGTCCTGGACCCCTCTCTGTGTCAGAAATATCGGTCTCAGTAGATGATAAATCTGTCTCCGGTCCTCGCCTCGTATCTTTTTCACTCAAGAAAGAATAAGCTTTATTGTTTTTGAAATCGTTGATGTCTCTAGTAAATTGCTTATGTTTTCTTTCTTTAATGTGATATTGGAATCTCTCAATAGTATTCTTTAATTGTTTTTCCTTATCTGCAAACTCTTTTTCTTGCTGAAAAGTTTTTGTTACTTCCACTTGTTCTTTAACTCTATTATTGAGAGATTCCAAATTCGTCCATTCTTCCTCTAAAAGTAATTGCATGAATCGGAGGGAGCTGGTTGTTGCTTCCTTCTCCCATTTATTTAAGAAGGTCGGAGTTCTACACTTTAATGCTGGGGTTAGAGTAATTCTAAGTCCCCTAGGGACTATCCCTCTGCTGATGTAAGTCTCAAGGCTTTGGACCTCCCACCAAGACGCAATTTGTTCTTTGTAAAGGCGAGTAAGTTCCCTAAATGCTGCCTTGAAAGAGGGTGTGTATTTCTGTTGTACAAGAGTTTCTTCAGAAAATGTCTCTCTGCTTTATCCTCAACATGTGGAGTTGTGTCAAGGCCTACTGAGAGGAAAACCTGATATAACTAGGCCTGAAAAATATATAACTCAAACAAAATGGGACCATATGTGTGCGTGTAATAGCGCAGCGGAGCTGTTTTTATATTCGGCTTGGCACAGTGTAGCACGACACAGATCCGTGACTGCAAAGGTGGTACCACGGACACTCATTCGGGGCTACCCAGTAGAATCACGGTGCCGACTTGAGCGAGGACTTGCCATGCATGGTGAGTCGTGAGTAATGTGCGGTTACATCCGGCTCCAGATATCTGTGTATGGGCATACTTTTTGGACATAGATATTACATGTGACGGCCCGAACAGGGCGTTATGCGGGAAACTTCCGTTTTGCTTGATTTACTATGCCCTTAGTGCCACACAGGGAGATTGATGTGAGTGATAACCCCATTACCCTAACAGGGTTTGTTTTTGGGAACTTGATAATCTCCTTTTGCTTTGCAGAGGATAGCAGAGTGAAGTGTTTACAACTAAGAGTGGTGATGAGCACATTCTATTGTGAATCTATAGAAGATCACATAATTCATAACCATCAGGATTGAGAATGTGGATTGGTGTTATCTGCATGTTTATTCATAGATTTCTAATCGTGTGACATATGACTTACTTTTTCGCTGCTCTTTGATTAATTACACAATTGGTGCATGGCATGGTATACTAACACCTTGAGAAAAAAAATTCCTTTTTGGGAAAATGTTTTTTGTGAAAAAATCCTTTACCCTTTTCGGCATTGTTCACTGGTCCTCTATTGAGTTCTATCCAGTGTTTGGTGGTTTCCTTATATATATATATTGTAAAGGGATCAGCGGTGCGGGTCGGATTAACACAGGACCAGCCTTTGGATCTGTGTAAACGTTCAGGCATTTATTTCAGCCTTAGATAGACAGCAACACAAACGTGGGCTTAACTTCAGCCAAAATGCAGAGAAAATAAAACAAGTTCACACAGTCCGTGCGGGACACTTACAGTCCTGTGTCCGATCAGGCCTCCAGCCTTCCTTGTCTCCAACAGAGACCGGCGTGTAGTCTGTTCTTGGGATCTCTCCTGTGCACACCAGCACCCTCCCAGCATCACAGACAATCAATCACACTTCACCCACCTGATCTCCAGGCTTACATACAGCAACCAAAACTCTGGCCTGGAACCCTGAAGATGTGGGAGCAGTCACCCACCCAACTCTATGACTGCTCCTGTGAAAACCAGACCCAGACTACTTGCTCTGCAAGCATACTAACAGAAAACGTATGCCAGCAACCTACCGCTGCTGACACATGAAATTACAGGTTTTCACCTCACCAATGCCAGGGTCCTTGGTGACACATATCTCTGGTCCACCACAATCCCTTCTGTCCTCTTACATACCCCCCCTCTGCCCAAGGCCGTGGTTCTGGGCACCTTTACTCATCATGCAGTGCACCCTTGACAGGGCATCTGCATTACCCTGTAGCTTCCCGGGCCTATGTTCTACTGAGAAGTTGAAATCTTGTAGGGCCAAGAACATATTTCCCTTTCTTCTCTCTTAGCCATCTGAGGGGGGCATGATCTGACACCAACCTAAACCTGCGCCCCAGTAGGTAGTAACGCAGGGAATCCAGGGCCCACTTAATGGCTAGGCACTCTTTCTCGATTATCGAGTAATTCTTCTCTGCCGGGGACAACTTCCTACTCAGATAGCTTACCGGGTGCTCTTCTCAATTTACTACCTGAGACAACACAGCCCCTTCAACATCTGGTGACCATTTAATCGCGGCTGACTTGGCTCCTTTTGTTAGGTCGGTGAGGTGCACCGCTATCTCTGCTAAATTGGGAATGAACCGTCTATAGTACCCCGCAATACCCAGGAACGCCCTGACCTGTTTTTTTGTTCTTGGGACGGGGCCAGCTTTGGATGGCTTCCACTTTATTGAGTTGAGGTTTGATGACTCCTCGCCCCACGATGTACCCTAAGTACCGGGCTTCTTCCATCCCTATGGCCGACTTGCTGGGGTTAACCGTGAAACCCACCTTCCTTAACGCCCCCAGGACAGCCTGAACCTTAGACAGATGACTTTCCCACTCCTGACTAAAAATGACTATGTCATCCAGATAGGCTGCCGCATACTTCCTGTGGGGATGCAACACACGGTCCATGGCCCTCTGGAACGTGGCCGGGGCGCCATGTAAGCCAAAAGGCATCCGGACATACTGGAAAGACCCTTCAGGTGTGGAGAAGGCTGTCTTCTCCCTAGCCTCCTTTGACAATGAAATTTGCCAATACCCTTTGTTAAGATCCAGGGTTGTGATATATCGAGCTGGACCCAGTCTCTCTATCAATTCATCTACCCGGGGCATGGGGTAGGCATCTACCTTAGACACCTCGTTCAGTTTGCGATAATCGTTACAAAATCGCCATTCCCCATTGGGCTTCGGAACAAGGACTATGGGACTAGACCACCCACTTTTTGATTCCTCGATCACCCCTAGGGCCAACATCCTTTGGACCTCTTTCGCAATGATCTCCCTGCGAGCCTCGGGCACCCTATAGGGTTTTAAATTGACCCTTACCTGGGGGTCAGTGATTATCTCATGCTCAACTACGGTGGTTCGACCTGGGGATTCTGTAAATAAATCTCTATTCTGTAGGAGCGACAGGGTCTCCGCCACTTTGACCTCCTCAATGGCTGGCGTCCGTTGGGCCACAGCGTACGGGGCTTCTAGAGGGTCCCTCTCTTTCCAGGGTTTTAACAAATTCACATTATACACTTGGTAGGGCTTCCGCCTGCCTGGTTGGTGTACCCTGTAATTCACTTCGCTCACCTTTTCGACTACCTCATATGGCCCTTGCCATTCTGCGAGAAACTTGCTTTCTACTGTGGATACCAGCACCAGAACTCTGTCACCCGGGTTAAACTGCCTAAGACTGGCTGACCTATTATAGACCCTTGCCTGGGCCTCTTGAGCCTGAAGAAGATGCTCCTTCACAATAGGCATCACCTGGGCTATCCTCTCCTGCATCTGGGAGATATGCTCTATTACACTTTTATATGGAGTGACCTCCCCTTCCCAGGTCTCCTTGGCAACATCCAACAACCCCCTGGGGTGTCTGCCATATAACAACTCAAATGGGGAAAACCCTGTGGATGTTTGGGGCACCTCCCTGATGGAAAACAGCAGATAGGGTAGTATGATAATCCCAGTCTCGACATCCTTTTCAAACTACTCGTTTTTAACATAGTCTTCAGGGTCTTGTTAAAACGTTCGACCAGCCCGTCTGTTTGTGGATGATAAACAGAGGTGTGGAGTGGGTAACTTTTAACACTTTACAAAGGTCCCGCATAACCCTCGACATGAACGGGGTCCCTTGATCAGTCAGAATTTCCTTAGGTATCCCAACCCTGGAAAACATCTGAAATAACTCCTTGGCTATGCCCTTGGAGGAAGTATTTCTGAGTGGGACTGCCTCTGGGTACCGGGTTGCATAATCGACCACAACCAGGATATACTGATTTCCTCTGGCTGACTTCACCAGGGGTCCTACCAAGTCCATGGCAATTCTGTTAAAATACACCTCAATAATCGGAAGGGGTATCAGGGGGCTGCGAAAGTGGGCTGCCGGGGAGGTGCTCTAGCATACGGGGCAGGACTGGCAATAGTCCCGAACTTGTCGGTGAAGCCCCGGCCAATAGAATCTCTGAAGGATCCTTTCCTGGGTCTTCTCTGACCCCAAGTACCCCCCTAACACATGGGAATGAGCCAGGTCTATCACCATCTTCTGGTATGGTTTAGGCACTACGAGTTGTTCTACCAACTCATCCCGACGTTTTGTCACCCGATATAGCAGATCCCCGTTCATGGCAAAATGGGGGTACCTCTTTTCTTCCCCGGGCTCTTGGGGCAACCCATTTACTACCACCACAGTCCTTCGGGCCTCTCTCAACGTCTCATCCCGGAGTTGGGCCGACCCAAAGTTTTTCCGGGACGCCTCTAAATTGGGGGCTACCTCGTTGAGGGTTTCCTCCTCATTGTCCCCACTTAACACGGGAAAGGGAAACTCCAGGTCACCCTCTGGCTCAGACCCCGCCGGGGTGACCGCACCCTGTAGGGGCTCCTGACTAGGCGATGGCTTCCGTGGTAGTGCCGTTCACACAGAGGCCAGAACAGAGGAAAATCCCGCCCGATTATAACGTCATACATTAATTCTGGGACCACCCCTATCTGGTGGTACCTGACTCCTTGCTCTGTTTCCATGGTCACCTGGGCCACTGGGTAACCCTTAGGCCATGTTCACACGGCTTAAAATGGGCCGTATTTCGGTCCGCAATTACACGCCGAAGTACGGCAATTACGGGCCGAAAATGGCCCATTCATTACGGTAATTCACAGTTCTCATGGAGAACTATGGATTACGTCTCCTCTATCCACCCGGCGAAGCCGCCGGGCGGGGAGATAATTGACATGTCACTTTCTAGCGGCGTATACGCGCCGCTAGCAGTGATTGTCTATGGGCCGGCAAAGTGCCGGCCCCCCTGCTCACTCCCCCGCTTCCGCCCCGCCCCCGTCCACACGGCGTAATTGCGGGGCGTAATTACGCCCTGCAAATACACCGTGTGAACATAGCCTTAGTGTCACCATGAATACAGGTAACACCTACTCTCCTCCCTGTGATCAACTCATGTGTAATAGAGGCGGAGAGGAGCGTTACCAGACTCCCCGAGTCCAATTAGTCTGACACCAAAGTCCCATTGACCGTCAGTAGGCAGAACTGGGGACCCTTCTCCGTGCAGGGGACTGCGCCACATGCGGTGTGAGCAAACAGCGAAGAACGCTGTCCCGTCGAGCAGTCCATGGGTTCCGTAGTATGGGGGCACTGGGAAACCCTATGTCCCGGGGCATGGCAACCCCAACAAACCACCTCCCGGAGTCCTCCTTGCTTTGCGGGTTCTGGTACCACCCTGCCTTTAGGGCGACTCTGCTCAAGACTTTGCTGTCCTGGCTTCTCCGAGTCTTTTGGGCTTTCCCAGTAGGCGGACTTTCGAACCCCTGCAGGGCCTCGGGCGTTCTCGGCAGTTTGAAATCGTTCTGCCAAGCTCACCAGGCTATCGACTGACTGCGGGTCCCTTGGGCCACCCAGGTTTGGATAGGTCTGGGCAGGAAATGTTTGATCCGATCCTTGACTACTCGGTCCACCATCTGAGCCGGGGTGCATACATCCGGCTGTAGCCATTTTTGCACCAGATGAAATAAATCAAACATCTGGGACCTGCTAGGCTTGTCCGTACGATAAGTCCAATGGTGGACCCACTGGGCCCGTACCGCCATGGTAACCCCAAGTCGTGTCAGGATTTCTGCTTTCAACTTTGGGTATTCGTTAGAACCCTGGGGGGCAAGGTCACAATAGTTTTTTTCCCCCCGGTTAGAAATGGGGCAAAAGACCTTCCCCATTGCCCCCAGTGGTAGCTTTTTTTTTGGGGTTGGCCCAACCGCTAAAACCAATGGGGTTTTACGTCTTGACGTTTCCCCCAGTGTCATTTTTTTGCAACGTTCCCTAAATCCTTGGGGCATTATGTACGTCACTGCACTGGAGGGCTGGTTTTTCCAGGGCCGGTATCCTGGGTCAGCTTTTGAATATAGCCGGTTGGGTTTTCCTGTGACCCCCTTTGGGGTTTCCTATGAGCTTGCTGTTGCGCCCCCATTGGTTGCTGCTGCTGTGTTGTGCCAGGCTTCTGCGGGGGTTCTTTTTGCTGTGCGATGAGTTCCGCTGCACTTGTACACCTCTCTTGGGTCTGCTGCTGTTGAGCCATGGCTTGCTGCTGTTGACCCAGGTTTGCTGCTGGGCCGTATAGCCGCTTTAGGGATTGGTGAGCTTCCATAGCCTCCTTCTGGGCCCTGCT
This sequence comes from Phyllomedusa bahiana, assembly GCA_025379985.1. Taxonomy (NCBI): domain Eukaryota; kingdom Metazoa; phylum Chordata; class Amphibia; order Anura; family Hylidae; genus Phyllomedusa; species Phyllomedusa bahiana. The sequence continues at coordinate 58,967 of JAODAL010020639.1, read as the reverse complement.
GCTGCGGCACTAATTTCTGTGCTGTGCATTTGCTTGCACTAGGTGTTAAATTATTTTCCCCCCAGGAGCCTATTTTGTGGAGATCTCAGTTGCGGCCTTAAACCCCGGGGAATTACTTGCCCAAACCCCAAAAAAAACAAGCACCCCCACGTCCTCTACCCCCAAAACTGTGCCTCTTAGAGCAGAAAAAATCTAGGCGCCGGCCCTTTTAATTGTCGCTGCTTACTTCTAGCCTGTTGCATGCCCACAATTGTGCCAGAAAATGCCCATTTCTACCTCCACCAATTGTAAGGAATCAGCTCGGCGGTGGATAAAAACAGGCCAATCTTTGCTCGTTTAAACATTTAGCCGTTTTTTCAGCCTTAGATAAACGCAAATAAAAATGGGGTTAACTTCCCGAAAAGAGAGAAAAAAAAACAAGTTCACACAGTCCGTGCGGGACATTAAGTGTGTCCGGGTCAGGCCTCCCGCCTTCCCTTTTCTCCCAAAAGAGCCCCGGGTGTGTTGCTCTTGGGTTTCCCTGTGCACACCAGCAACCCCCCCCCGCATCAAGACAATCAATCAAATTCACCCCCTGATCCCAGGCTACATTTCAGAAACAAAAAATCTGGCCTGGAACCCTGAAGTGTGGAAGCAGTCACCCCCCCAACCCCTTGACTGCTCCCCGTAAAACCAGTCCCAACTATTGCTCTGCAAGCATACTAACAGAAAAAAGATGCCCGAAACCTACCCCTGCTCAAGAAATTACAGGTTTTTCCCCCACCAATCCAGGGTCCTTGGCACATATCTTGGTCCCCCCACAACCTTCTGTCCTTTACAATAAAAAAAATAAATAAAAAAACATTAGGGAACGCGAAATTTTTCTGACCCCATATCTGTCCCTATGATAGTTAAGGGACTTGGAAAACATGTCGGGCATTTTTTGTTGTTGGGGGAAGTTGTTCTTATGGTGAGGGTTTCCCGACAGGACCGCCCTTTTTGGGGGGTTTACCCTGTAAGCAACTAGGGGTTTGGGAGGTAATTTAGGTTTTCGTTAGTTTTTTTCTTTTTCCCCTTTTTTCGTTATTGGTTCTTTGTTTGTTCTTGTTTCCCCTTGTGTCTTAGTTATCTTCCTTTTGAAGGTGATTAAAAATTAAAAGTTAATTTTAGATACATAATTCCTTTGTTTTGGGTTTTCCTGTTGTTTCCCCTCAGCCCCAGATCCTGGATAGTGGTTTACCCCTGCATCTGCTCTACGAGTACATGGGGGCCATAGTGGGGGGAGGAGTAACGGTTTCGGCCTGTGTAATGTCACGTCAAGGAGGTGCAGTGAGCCCTGACTAAAAACCCCCCCCACTGTCCCTCCCTGTTGACGTGTTGCCCTAGGCGGCAGACGGCAAGGGCGAAAAGTCCCGCGCTGTTTAGTGCTGGGGCGTCGGGGGAAGAATAGTCAGACTGTCCGGGGAAAAACCAAATAGAAAGCCCCAAACCCCAAAACAGAAACCAGAGGGATAAGTAAACAAGCCGAGGTCAAAACGAACGGGAGCGAGGTACAAAACAAAGACAAGCCGGGTCAGGAGAACAAGCGAGGTTGGTACACGGATAAGCAAAACCAAATATAAAGAACAAGTAACAAAGGGAGCGGGAAATTTATCACGGGCAGCACCCAGCCTTCGGGGAGTTTAAATGGGTTTTCCTGGTTACCGCCCCTGAGCTGATTGGAGGGCCTCGGGTCCTCCCATTGGCTGGTGCGACACGCCCTCTGTCAGGAGTGGCTGGGCGTCTGTCACTCACAGAGCTGTCAGCAGCAAGTGTATCAGGGTAGGGTCGCTGATCAGCTGCTGCAGAACATTGCTCCCTGCAGCCTGAGCACAGCCTAGCCCTGACAAAGCCGATCTGATGAACAGTATCTAATCAGATCTTTGGATTGCCAGGGAAAATCCAAGAACCTCTCTTTTATGGAATACTAACTCACTCCATGTGGAGCGTGGGGTGTGCGGTGTGAAGATCTATCAGCGGTTTGAGAACACAGCCGATATTGAGGATAAACTGGGGGTGAGTTGTGCCAAACCTGTTGCACAACCCAGAAAGGTGAGTACCCTGATCATCTACTTGTTTGTCTCACATCAAATAAAAAAACTATTGCACTAGGAAGCTCTCATCTTCCTTTTGTGTTCAGGGTAAAGCTATGTTTACACCGCGTAATTGCGGTGAGTGAAGTACGGCCCGCAATTACGCCAAGTGTTTGGGAGTCACGCTGATTGGCGCATACTCCCGCGACGCGAGGGGGCCGGCAGCCCGCTGGCCCCATAGACTGTCATTACTCGCGGCGCGTATTTGCCGTAAGTAATTGACATGTCACTTATCTCCCCGCTTGTACAATACCATCGTATTGTACGAGCGGGGAGAGGAGGCGTAATCCATAGTTATGTATGAGAATTGTGGATTACCGTAATTTCGGCTCATATTAGAGCGCAAATACGACTCAAAATGCGCGCCGAAATTTGACCGTGTGAACATACCGTAATACAGCAAACATTTCCTGTTATAAGGTCTTGCTAAGAAAACTCCAAGAAGGACAAAATACTGTCTCTACCGGGTTTGTGCACAGTTCTGTAAATTTTGCATTTCCACCTACCCCTACAACAGGTGCTACAATGTTAGCATAAAAGGGGGGAAAATATGATAGGACCTCCTGATGCAGGAGATAAGGACAGTTTTAGCGACAAACAGTGTCCGATGGTGGCCTAATTTTTATTTTGGTTATGGGGTTCACTGATCTCTAAGTACAACGTTACCTTAGAGTCACGAAAGTTTTAGTGGAAGACTGTAAAAAGCATTTCGGTCACCACAGTGTTAAACCATTGCTGTATCTGGCTCTACTGTTTTATGACAAAGTCCATTTTGTATTAAACCTTTGGTAATTAATGCGTAATTCCCATATAAAATGGAACAAAGACCTTCAGACCGGCTGAGCTGGCAGCCACCGCAAACATTTATACACAGAGTTGTAGTTGGGTCAATAAACAGGCTATTGCTTAAAGCACTATTATTAACATTGTCCTGGCAGATTTCCCTATCTTCCTACTAAGTAACCAAGAATTAGAAGGAAGTTGTGATAACCAGGTTGATGGAAAAACTACCTCTCAAGTCTTATTCATCTTGTCGGTACATAATTCAATCTGCCCTGCTGTCCTTTATGTTCACCATACACTTGCTTGCAAATTAATTATTAAATCAATGCTGAACTTCAGTAGAACATTAAAATATATTGATTTTATTATAATATAATTGATTCATAATTGAGCTCTCTTTCCCCTAAGGGAGAAAGACCTTCCATGACAACATGTATTAAATATATTCATTTTATGGTTATTTGGTTTGTGCAATTACTTGCAATGCTGCTCTGGTTGTTAACCAGTGCTCTCTCCTTCCCTGTACACTGCATGGAAAAAAAAGTTGCCACATGGTGATTTTATCCTATACACCTAGTATTGTATTTCTACAGCTGAGCTGGATAGTTTTACAATTTTTTATGTAAACTAATTACAATGTTATTTTACACCTAAAACAAGAGAAAATCCTGGACTACATCTTTAATATTATCTTTGGCACCATCTTGGTGCATGTGGTCCCCAGAACATTGCTTGACTTTAACTCTATTACCTGGGCAGGTGGGTAGCAGGCATCCCAGAATGCTGCATCCTTCAGCCTATGAAACAGAAGATCTAATCTTTCACACCATTGCTAGAAACAGAAGCACTGCCTACTGAAATCATTAGGTTATGCCAGTTTACATGGCAGGAACGACGGGTAGGCAAAAATAGTCGCCATCTCATCCCAGGTAGGAAGGTATTGAGTGGGCTGATTTTTTCATTATATGCCTCATTTGCCTAGGGCACCGGAATACCTTGTCCAAGTCCTGCTTGTGCTAAATCTCAGGGCAAATACTCGTTGTTGGTTCTTCTGGATCTCTCTGCAGCATTTGACACTGTTGATCACCACCATCTCCTCAGCATGCTCAGCACCATTGGCATCCAGGACACTGCTCTCGCTTGGTTCTCTTCCTACCTCTCTGACCGCTTCTTAAGTGTCTCATTTGCAGGTTCTACTTCCTCTCCTCTCACTTGCCGTGGGGTCCCTCAGGGGTCAGTTCTTGGTCCCTCCTCTTCTCAATCTATACAGCCCCCCATTGGCCAAACCGATCAGTAGATTTGGCTTCCAGTACCACCTCTACGCTGATGACACTCAATTATGACACCTCTTCCGAGACTTCACTCCTGCCTGCTACAAAACACCAGTGACTGTCTATCCGCTGTCTCTGACATCATGTCCTCTCTCTATCTTCCAACTAACCTCACCAAAACCGAACTTCTTGTTTTTCCCCCATCTGCTAACCAACCGCATCTGCTATTTCTCTCTCAGTGTGTGGCATCACCATAACACCTAGGCAGAGGCCCGATGTCTTGGGGTTATTCTAGACTCTGATCTGACCTTCACCCATATATCCAATCCCTTGCCGCTCCTGTCCACTTGCACCTCAAGAACATCTCAAGAATCCGTCCTTTTCTCACTGTGGAAACAACTCAAACTCTCATTGTTGCTCTTATTAATTCTCGTCTTGACTACTGTAACTCCTTGCTTATTGGTCTCCCTCTCTGTAAACTCTCCCCTCCAATCTATCCTGAATGCAGCAGCCAGGCTTGTCTTTCTCTCCAGCCGCTATACTGATGACCTCTACCACTGTGTCGTCACTGCACTGGTTGCCCATCCTAGTACGAATACAGCATAAATAATCACTCTCACTCATAAAGCTCTCCACAGTGCTGCACCCCCTACATCTCCTCCCTCATCTCTGTCTACCACCCTGCCCGCTCTCTCTGCTCAGCTACGGACATCAAACTACAGACTACAATCATCCGAACCTCCCATGCCCATCTCAAGATTTTGCACGTGCTGCACTCATTCTCTGGAACATCCTACCACGTACCATCAGGCACAATCCCAGCCTTCGCAGTTTTAAGAGTGTCCTGAAAACATATCTTCTCATGCAGGCCTACCAAAACCACTAATTGTTAACCCCACCTTCTATCACACACATTTGTCACTCCCTACACTAGGCACTCACAGGCACTTATCTGTATATAGATTACAGTCATGGTGGCAGGTTCACCAAATTTTTATGTAAACCTCCCCATATTTATAAAGCATGGCTGGGCCATTGTAAATTTAGCATTCTCCCCCTTTGTTTCCCCAGGCACCCTCTTAGATTGTAAGCTCTTGCGAGCAGGGCCCTCACACCTTGTGTCTCATCTGTAAGTAGCTTTCACTGTGTAATGTATGTCTTTTGTCTGTAATTATACCCTCTACATTGTAAAGTGCTGCGAAATATGTTGGTGCTATATAAATAAATTAAATATTATTATTATTATTATTATATGGCAATGGCAACAAGATGGAGATAAGATCTATCACCAATAGTGTTGTTCCAGTAGGTTCCTGCTTGGTTTGACACTGGTTCGCTTGAATTAGTGGAAAAAATGGGATTTGAGATGTCCCGAGCCCAAAGTTTTTTTTTCTAACCCTAATTGTAACTTCAACCTTAACCCTAAAGTTTTATATGGATTTTAACAGGTGAACTTAACATTTGGCACAATTATGGGTCTGTGAATAGCACTGTTGTCTTGCAGTCCTTGGGTCCTAAGTTTAAATCCATTCCCCACCCCCAAAGAACAACATCTGCATAGAGTTTGTATGTTCTCCCTGTGTGAAATTACATTGTGAGCTGCAGCAGAGACAGATACCAATGTGAATGATGACAATCTTTGTAAAGCTCTGTGGAATAGAACAGTGCTTCATTGTAACATTTTCAAAAGGTCTTTGGGGCTTTGACGGGCAATAAAGCTCAAGCAAACAGATTAGCAGGAACAACCAATGAATTACAGACTTGGCCTAAGAGGAACAACCGATGTACTGCAGCCTTGGACAAGGAAGAACAATTGATGAACTGCAGCCTTGGACCAGGAGGAACACAAAGAGGAACAACTGATGAACTGCAGGATTGGACCAGTAGGAACAACCAATGAACTGCAGGCTTGGACCAGGAGGAACAACCGATAAACTGAAGGTTTGGACAAGGAAGAAAAATCTATGAACTGCAGCCTTGGACCAGTCGGAACAACTGATGAACTGCAGGCTTGGACCAGGAGGAACAGGCAGCAGGACACTGGGTAGATGGAGGCACAGAGCTCTAGATCCAGCAGACACAGGAATGGAAGGTAGACAGGGGTCCAGACCAGGCAGGGAGCACAGAATAATGGACACTGGAACACAGATCAGTAAAACAGATGGCTAGAGACACAGTACAGGAGGTCGAGAGTACACATCAGATAACTCAGACCCCATCTGGTTTTTTAAAGCCAGCCACACAGAGTAATGGGTGGCAGCTGCAAGTTGTTAGGCCAGGTTAACTGTTGCCCTGTTGGTAGGCACGGAGAACACTAAACCTCCAATACAGGAGCCTCCAGCGTCAAAGGCATGATATAGGCAAGACAAAGGCGTGATCATTACAGTACCCCACCTTTTATGATGGTCTTCTGGTCCCTCAACAGGAACAGAGGATTCCGTAGCAATAAACATGACACCAGGAGCAGAAGATTCTGAAACAGAAGACTTGTCACCAGGAAAGCAGATTCTGGACCAGAAGATGTGACACCAGATGTGTCACCAGTAGCAGCGGATTCTGGAGCAGTAGATGTGACACTAATTGTGTCACCAGGAGCATTGGATTCTGGACTGGCAAACGTGACACAGGCGTGTCACCAGGAGCAGTAGCAAAAACAGTTGCAGACTTAGGGCTTTCTGACAACAAATCAGGCTTGGAAGTATCAGGAGTTTTGTCTGAAAACATTTTAGGTGCAGCCTCTGGAAATTCTTTGGAGAGACCAGCAGCAATCTTGAATGCCTCAGCTGTTACCCTAAGGCATACAGCATGGTATGGATCCATAGTGAGAGCCTGAGTTTTCTGTAATGTTTTTAAAAGAACTGTATTGCAAAATCGATGACAGATAAACAAAAATGCAAATAGTCCGTGAAAGCATAAATGGGAGTGGTTTTTTGGGGCCATAAGGGGTAATAAAGTTCAAGCAAACAGGTAAGCAGGAACAACCAATGAATTACAGGCATGAACCAGGAGGAACAACCTAGAAACTGCAGACCTAAAACAGGAGAAACAACCGATGAACTACAGATTTGGACCCGGAGGAACAACAGATGAACAGCAGCGCTGGACCAGGAAGAACAACCGATAAACTGCAGACTTGGACCAGGAGGAACACCCAATGAACTGCAGGTTTGTACCATGAGGAACACCCAATGAACTGCATGTTTGGACAATGAGGAACAGGCAGCAGGACACTTGGTAGATGGAGGCACAGACGGCTATATCCTGCAGACACAGGAATGAAAGATAGACAGGGGTCCGGACCAGAAAGGGAACACTGTATAATGGAAGCAGGAACATGGATCAGGAAAACACAAGGCCAGAGACACAGTGTAGGAAGTCCAGGGTCCACATCATATAACTCAGGCCCGTCTAGAAGAAGAGGCTGGACTTTAAAGCCAGGGTAATGGGTTGCAGCTGCAAGTGCTGAGGCCAGGTTAACCATTGTCCTGCTGGAAGGCACAAAGAACACTGAACCTCCAGTACAGCAGCCCCCAGGGTCAAAGGCATGTTATAGGCAAGATTATTACATTTATAAATGAATAAAATAAATAAATTCCATGGCACTCCCGGTCCCAGTAACCAGAGGTGACCTAGTACCACAAGTGGTGACCGACAGCAGACCTGGAGCACCACAGAATGGTAAGTTTAGATAAACCCTAACCCCTACTTAGGGTTTATTTTTTTTTTTACAAAATTCAATTTGGACCAACTCGAATTGCTTAGATGCAAAGCATAATGATTTTCATCATTTGAGTTTAGTATTACTGTATATAAATTAAAGTCACTTTTTGCATTTTTTTTTTTTAAAGTTTAACAGTTACTATGTATTTTTTTTTTTACCTGACAAGAATGGAGGGGCTCTTTACCAATTAGGTGGGGGTGGTGGGGAGACACAGAATCTGGTGCACCCCTCCTGTTTCTTTATATTACACTGGATGGTAATTCATTTCTCCCACTTTTATGTTAATATGTAGGTGCATAATATGTTAATGAGCTCAGTTCAGTTATTACCGGAGCATGCCCTAGAGGCAGTTAGGTGCCGCTTGAGATTTATAGATGTAATCTGATTGGTTGGTGTTGTGGCAAGAAAAAAGGCAGCATCCCACAACCTTCCCTAAGTCATGGTCCTTAATGATTTGGATGGACTTGGTTCTGGATTTTTGGCTAGTTTTTGTCCTATATTTAGTAATTATTATACAAGTACCGTAGTTGGTTTGTTACTTAATAATAATTAGCTGTAGTTATGACAAAATTCCATATGTAACCCTAAATAAAACCATAGTCTTTTTTAATCATAAAGCTGTTGTCTCTTAGTTATTTTTAGTATAGTTTAGTAAATAATTTATTGGCCGTCCATGTTTTTGGATACAAATAACCATGACTAATCATAGGTCGGTTGGTTTTCTGTGCAGAACCTTTGATGGGCGCTCCTTCTTGGTGTACCATAAATATTCAGTCATCTCACACCCAAATAACACAGCTGTATCAACAAACTAGAAGGTTTAGATGTATCATGTGCAGCTGATTTTCCATAGCTTTGGTGACCATGTGTGGGTTTGGAGGTGCTCAAGCTAAAGTGGCCAGTGGTACTCCTTTCAGTTGTGCTAGGATAATGCTTAGCCCATAAGCTCACTGGTTTAACTTTTAATTTCAAAGATGAGGCATCCCTGTTTTAAAGTGAAAGGAAAATGCCATCCCATCTGCAGGCAGCAGGATACAGAGCAGGAGGGGCAAAGCATACCGATATAGAGATTAGGTTGTAAAGTTGTCATTTATTTATATCACTACTTATTTTGCAGGTTAAGAATCCAGAGGGAGGTCTAACTGATCAATTGACATTTGTATAGGTGTGCTTACAGTGACAGCTGTCAACTACCGGTATTAAAGAGGTTGTACCACAATAGAGAGATAGAAATTCTCACCCAGTCAATAGATATCTCCAAGATGACAAGGTCTGCAAATATATGTACTTATTAAAAATTAACAGTTTATACAACGCTCCTACCTACATAGCCTGGCTGATGTAACCTATATCCCGTTTGCTAGTTTTTATGGCCATCTGATGCTTTATCTCTTTTCTAGTTGAGCATGCCCAGTAGGTACTACCAGGAGCCTCCCTAAAACTGCTAACTGCCACGGGTGCGCGGCTTAGAAGTAAAGTGGTGGTGTGACCTGTAGTTACGGTTGGTTGAGAAATAGTCATGTGACCAACACGAAGTCCTGGCCACTAGCAAGAAATCCTGATCAAATGAAGAGTGGAGAAGTGTGACATAAGGGCAGGGAGAAAAGGTGTTGGGGTTATTTTTCTCTGATACATATGTTATTTAATGTAACTAAATGATATGTCATGTTTTCTGTGTAAACTTGAGGTGGTACAACACCTTTAAGTAGCCCCACCCACTGGACTCCTAAATCTAAAAAGAGCAAAGGTATAAATAAATGACAACAGTTATACTCGAACTTTTCTAATAAAACTACATTGGGGAAAAAAGTATTTAGTCAGCCACCAATTGTGCAAGTTCTCCCACTTAAAAAGATGAGAGAGGCCTGTAATTGACATCATAGGTCGACCTCAACTATGAGACAAAAAACAAATCCAGAAAATCACATTGTCTGATTTGGAAATAATTTATTTGCAAATTATGGTATAAAATAAATATTTGGTCACCTAGAAACAAGCAAGATTTCTTCTTGTTTACGTGTCCTCCACTCATTACCTGTAGTAACGGCACCTGTATGAACTTGTTATCAGTATAAAAGACACCTGTCCACAACCTCAAACAGTCACACTCCAAACTCCACTATGGTGAAGACGAAAGAGCTGTCGAAGGACACCAGAAACAAAATTGTAGCCATGCACCAGGCTGGAAAGACTGAATCTGCAATAGGCAAGTTGCTTGGTTTGAAGAAATCAACTGTGGGAGCAATAATTGGAAAATGGAAGGCATACAGGACCACTGATATTCTCCCTCGATCTGGGGCGCTGAGTAAAAATCCCAGAACCCCACGGGGGGACCTAGTGAATGGCCTGCAGAGAGCTGGGACCAATGTAACAAAGGCTACCATCAGTAACACACTACGCCACCAGTGACTCAGATCCTGCATTGCCAGACGTGTCCCCCTGCTTAAGCCAGTACATGTCCGGGCTCGTCTGAAGTTTGCTAGAGAGCATTTGGATGATCCAGAAGAGTAATGGGAGAATGTCATATGGTCAGATGAAACCAAAGTAGAACTGTTTGGTAGAAACACAACTCGTCGTGTTAGGAGAAGAGAGAATGCTGAGTTGCATCCAAAGAACACCATACCTACTGTGAAGCATGGGGGTGGCCACATCATTCTTTGGGGCTGTTTCTCTGCAAAGGGACCAGGACGACTGATCCATGTACATGAAAGAATGATGGGGCCATGTATCGTGAGATTTGGAGTGCAAACCTCCTTCCATCAGCAAAGGCATTGAAGATGAAACGTGGCTGGGTCTTTCAGCATGACAATGATCCCAAACACACCACCAGGGCAATGAAGGAGTGGCTTCATAAGAAGCATTTCAAGGTCCTGGAGTGGCCTTGCCAGTCTCCAGATCTCGACCTCATAAAAAACCTTTGGAGGGAGTTGAAAGTCCATGTTGTCCAGCAACAGCCCCAAAACATCACTGCTCTAGAGGAGATCTCCATGGAGGAATGGGCCACATACCAGCAACAGTGTGTGCCAACCTTGTGAAGACTTCTAGAAAACGTTGGACCTCTGTCATTGCCAACAAATGGAGACAGAACAAAATATTGAGATTAACTTTTGTTATTGACCAAATACTTATTTTCCACCATAATTTGCAAATAAATTATTTCCAAATCAGACAATGTAATTTTCTGGATTTGTTTTCTCATTTTGTCTCTCATAGTTGAGGTCGACCTATGATGTCAGTTACAGCCTCTCTCATCTTTCTAAGTGGGAGAACTTGCACAATTGATGGCTGACTAAATACTTTTTTTCCCCACTGCATATACCAGTTTGTTCATACTTCTGCTCTATGACATGATGCTGACAGACTGAACCACATTTTTTAAATGGTAGATTCTATTTCTAATGTAATAAAAGTATGACCGTTTCTAGGATCAGAAGTCTGTCCTTAGGCATTTAAATATTTTCCTTGAGCACTGGATGGCAGAAATAACGTTGGAGGGTTGCACAGATAACCACAAACATATGAGCATGTAATCATGAACATAGGGCATGTTCACACAAAGTGCCTAAAACACAATGAACACTAAAGTTCTAGCATTGACATGTGCAAGGTAACAGGGATCTGGTGCAGCTGTACATTTAAGTCTCCCATGTAACCTTCACTTTATATACATTTATCAATTTTCTCTTACATTATTAACATATTTCTCCATTTTAATGACATTTGAAGAATTGCCAATGTCTAGCGGCAAACAAATAAAGGGCTCTTAAAAAATATTACATTTTCCTCTTCAGCAGGGCCAAAACCATTAGCAAACATTGGCAGGGCTGTGGATGACATGTTCCATGATGGCACAAAACAGGTTACAATTTGTACTTTAGAAAAAAATATTTTTCTTACACGAAGGTCACCTTGATGATGATTGTATACCTTCTATGGTCTTGTATTTCTTCCCTTCAAGAATTGAGGAGGAACCAATGTGATGGTTAGTTATGCAACTGCATAATTAACCATCACAATGGTTCATTTGTTACTCCAGTGCTAATCTAGGGACATGTATAATGGGACGTTTGTTGTCAAATGGGCTAATGTTCTGGTATTAGGCCCACCAGACAGTGTCTGAAATACTGGATAGAATTCCAATAAACACATTTTAACAAATCCAATGGAACCACTGGATCCCAGTAACAACAACATTTTCCCTCGTAATATTCACATTGTCCCTACTGAGCATAGTACTCTCCTGCAAATGGCCCTGCCTCTTGTGCCTCAAGAGGTACACGAGTTACAATCCCTCATATTATGCCTGATATTATCTGTAAAGTGATCCCTCATGTTACAATAGCCTCAGAATACAATATTTTCAACATACAATGGTCTTTTGTGGGACATTGTATATTGAGTGTGGCTTCAAGATTCAATATGTCCCAGACAGTGATCCATCTAATTGTCATGAACATTTTACTTGTACAATTTCTGTTTGAGTGAGGTACATGCAATGATTGGCGGTCTAGTAGCTCCTCTCTACAGTACAGTGAGGTAATACATGTCCTGTACTGCTCTTACATGTATTAGTGAGGTGCATGCAGTGATTGGTGGTCTAGTAGCAGCTTTCTATAGTACAGTGCGGTACTACATGTCCTGTACTGCTCTTACATGTGTTAGTGAGGTTCATGCAGTGACTGGCGGTCTAGTAGCACCTCTCTACAGTACAGTCTAGTACTACATGTCCTGTACTGCTCTTACATGTATTAGTGAGGTGCAAGCAGTGATTGGTGTCTAATAGCGCCCCTCTACAGTACTGTGTGGTACTTTATGTCTTGTACTGCTCTTTACATGTGCCTCAGGATGAGCGGCTCTTTTAGGCATCAGGTAAGAGCCCCATTTTTTTTCTAGTAAATTGTGTATAAAGTACATGACCGAAAGAAGCTCCTGTCCTTGAAGAGAACCTGTCACATAGGTTATGCCCCCCTTGCTGAGGGCAGAACAAGCTAGTGACAGACATGCTGTTTCCAGTGCTGTGTCCCTTATTCTGTAAGATGCTGTAGTTTTGGAGCATTTAATGCTCAAATCTGCAGTTTTCAGCTAGAAAAGAGTCATGAAAAGAGTCCGTTTAATTCATGACCCGCCCACCTTTGGCTAGCCCCGCCCACCTCATAACTGATTAACCTATTACTTTGAATCAAGCGAATAACTGTCAGTGGGCGGGGGGTAACATTGGGTGGGCGGAGCTAACACCTGCTCATGAATAAGCTGGACTCTTTTCTGCCAGATCTGAGCATTAAATACTCTGCAGCATCTTATAGAATAAGGGACACAGCACTGGAAACAGCAGGTCTGTCACTAGCTTGTGCTGTCCTCAGCAAGAGGGGCATAAACTATTTGACAGGTTCCCTTTAACATAGAAAGGGAGTTCCAGCTTCCAGCAGCTCTTAATGAGTATAATAAGAATGGTAAGTATTGCTTTATCTGTATTAGTATCTGGTTAGTTTTCTGCAATTTTCGTTTATCAGTTATGGTTCATTGTGTATAAAGTATATAACCCAAAGAAGCTCTTGTCCTCAACGTAGAAAGTGATCTCCAGCTTCCAGCAGCTCTTTCTGACGTTATATGGAAAGACCCACTTTATCTTTATTAGTTATCTGCCTTATTTTCTTTAGTGTTCATTTTGCTTTATGCTGAGGTCATATTTGGGGGCTAGGAACCAGTTACTAGTTTTCCATAGAATTATGGTTTCAACATACAATAGTCTTCCCAGAAACAATTACTATTGTATGCTGAACATGAGAATGTAATAGATTGCTTCCACCACAAGAGAGTAGTGCCACATATGGTATAAGGACAGTGGAGACGCCATACTGAACACTTGGGAGGCATAACACCCCTCATCATGGCGTAGGGAATCTTTGGTTTGGATATAAAGTTTTACTGCTATAGGATACAGATTGATTCCTATTATTGCCAATCAGAATAGCAAAATTACTGTTGTGCAATGAATTCACTACATAGAGAATGCTGGGTGCTATTATATGATACAAGCAGCATCAATGTTTTAACCCTACTTTTCCCCCATTTTAACGTTCAATTGCCCTATTAACAAAGAGTGTCTCCTTGTCTTTGGAGGACCCAATGTCCTCCACTGGATAGCCCATTGCTTTCAATAAGCAGCATGTAATTTTCACTATCCCCTATGGTGACAGTGCAGGGGGTTTTAACACTTACTTCTGAAGAGTACAGATGATCTAGGGCAGGGGTGTCAAACTCATTTTCACCGTAGCCCACAACAACATTGTGGTTGCCCTCAAAGGGCGCTATTGGAGGGTGGCTCGGTGCCTTGGAAAGGCTGTCAATGCCTGTGAGTTGCACACCAGCTATAGCTAAGCTCTTGGAAGCCACATAAAAGAGCATGGTGGCCAGGCTCAGCCCTTGGACCTTTAGTTTGACACCTTTGATCTAGAGGGTAACTGGGAGCTGGACACTTATTTACAAAGAAATCTTCAAAAGTAAGTGATTGTCTGAGGGAAACAACCCCTTAGGGCATGTCCCCACGGCACGGGTTTTCGACCAGTTTTTCAGGCGGATTGCAGATGAGATTTTAAGTCCATGAAAACTTTATAATGAGTCTGTACATGAAAGTTCTGGTTTAGAGATAACATCACAAATATGTCAACAAAATTCTCTTTTACATGCCAATTTATATATCCATTTATAGACTGTACATTAAAGGGGTTCTCCCAATTAGAAAACTCATTTTCATTACTCTTATAAAAGAATTCTGAGTTAAGAGAGAGGGCTCCTCTCTTCAAGATGCTCATCACAGGGTTAGAATGGAGAGTGGTTACCAAGAGCGCCTCTCTCTCTGGAGGACCTGTCCTGTCCTGCATAACACTTGAAATTCATGTCCCCCGAGGTGGCTCTGCAGGAAAATTAAACAGTTACTTTAGAGTTTTAGATAAATGATTTTTTGATTATCTGACTATTTGCTTCCATTGTATTTTATAGGTAAGCACTAACCGGACCGGGGAGAGTAGGGAGATTGTAGGGTCTCCTTAGGGTCGGAGTTAGAATAACGGAGCCGCCCCTGTTGGGGCGATGACCCCGTTGATGTACAGGTCTTAGTGGATTGTTAGGGCATGTCCCCACGGCAAGGGTTTACGGCCGGTTTTTCAGCCGAAAATGAGCACAATTGTGCTCTATCCAAAACCTGTGCAGCAGTCCCCACTGCACAGGTTTTGCCATCGGACGGTTTTGCCGCCGGCGGTACGGCGGCAGAACATTGTAGAAGCACAATTCTGTCCGGTTTCCCGACGGAAGATGTGCTTCTCAATGGGAGGGGGGAGGACTGTTCTCCGCTCATCACGGAGAAAAGCCGTCCCCCTACGGCCGTGGGGACGGGCGCAAAACAGGACAAATACCGGCCATAAAACCGGCCGGTATTTGTCCTGTGCCGTGTAAACGCGCCCTTAGACTTGTTGTTAGGGATAGAGCTTTTTTTGCTCATTTTTTTCTCCTCTTTGATTCCGAAGATATTTTGGTGAAGTGTGGACGCTATAACAGAGGATTGGGTGACAACTAATCGTGAGTAGCTCCTTTGAGCATGTGACATATGTTTATTCTGTAATCCCTATCTAGTCTATACAATGTGAGACTGTGATGTCCTTGCAGAAGTGTTGATATATACTCTTTTGAGATTTTTTGAGATTTTAAGAATAATTTATTAAAAGTTATATTTTAGCCATATGAAAATATTCTGTGATAAAATGATTTTAGTTTTCCCCACAAATTACAGTTGATCACTGCAGGTCCTAATCTGCTTATTGTTGAGGGGCCCTTATATCAAATAGGGATTGTCTAACGCTGAGAGAGAACCCCTTTAATTTCATCCATTTTGTGCACACAGAACAATTGCATTACCTTATGTATGTTTTGCATTGTTGCATTTCCTGGGCAGCATTTCTTTTCTTAACCAGATCTTGACTCAGCTGACTGTGGGTTAGGGCAAGTGGGGAATTGTAGATTGAGCATGACATCTCCATCGTGTTCCATTAAATCATCTAAAGAGTGAGAATGTTCAGCTGTCTACACATCTGAGAGCCTCTTGCATGACTGGCTTATTGTTGAAACAGCTCGGCACGCCACAGCGTCCATGAAGTGACGAGCTCGTGTAATGCTTTCTGTAATCATATAGTCCGCATACTTTGTTATATGATTCATTGTATTTCTTGTTGCCAGCACAAGACATGTACAGTTGAAACCAGGAGTTTACATACACTATATAAAAAGACACATAGGCATGTTTTTCTCACTATCTGACATGAAATCTGAATAAACCTTACCCGGTTTAGGTTAATTAGGATTACTAAAATTATTTATATTTGCCAAATGCAAGAATAATGATAACAATGAGAGAATTTTTTAGGCCATTTTTATTACTTTCTGCAAAGTCAAAAGTTTACATACACTAGGATTACTATGCCTTTAAACAATTTGGGACAGCCCATATGTCATATCTTCTGATAGGTTTATTGGCAACATCTGAGTTATAGACACACCTGTGGATGTTTTTTTTATGCACACCAGAAACAAACTGCTTATGTGTGTAACATCATGGGGAAATCTAAAGAAATCAGCCAAGATAGCAGAAAGAGAAATGTGGACTTTCAGAAGTCTGGATCATCCTTGAGTGCAATTTCCAGATACCTGATGGTGCCTCGTTCATCTGTACAAACAAATATACACAAGTACAAACAAGATGGGAATGTCCAGCCATCATACTGCTCACGACGGAGATGGATTCTGTGTCTCAGAGATGAACGTGCTTTGGTCCGACATGTGCATATCATCCCAGGAACAAAAACAAAAGACCTTGTGAAGATGCTGGTGGAAGCTGGTAAGATTATGTCATTATCCACAGTGAAATGAGAACTGTATCAACATGAGCTGAAAGTCCACCCTGCCGGGAAGAAGCCTGCAGTCATATTTGAGACACATTAGTCTTCATAAAATAGGAGTTGAAAGGGTCCAGCCTATATAAAGTCACTTCTTGTATCATAGAAAATCCGTGCCACCACATATGGAGCATAATGCACTGTATTACAGCAATAGACTGGAAGCTCTGTAGACCCGTTCCTTCAAAGGTAGCTGTAAAATTTACTATTAGGTCATATCTTTAATCAGTTCAATAAAACTGTTTTGTGAAATATTACATGGAATGCACTTTGTTTTTACTAAACAGTAATTGGTCATTCGCCAAGCTCTCCTTTCATCCAAAAATGTTAATACAAACCTGATTTATATCATCTAAATTGCTGCCGTTCCGTAACTGTGGCCCAAAGTAGATCAAAGAGCAGAGGAAGTGACTTCCTGAAAGAAAACAATCCATTATATTTCATCTATTATGTGTGACCATGTGACCAATCCTTGTTACTAGCACCACCGAAAATTTCCCAGAAGGGGACAGAATAGAAATGTATGCAAGTATGTATATATGGGAAAGTTACCCAAAGATCATTGCATCATTAAATATCTGTATTTAGATAAATTAATTATTATTAATTTTATTAGGGCATACACAGATGTGCCTGGGCTTTTTATACCTTATACCTTAGCTTTGGACATTAAATTTTTGTTTGAAAGGTCGTCTGACCATCAACTGATTATAGGAAACCCATATGCAGAAGGGTGTGGGAACCAAGGGCTACATCTATGAATTTGCATGCACAATTTTTTTTTTTTAACTTGGTATTGAAACACAAGTTCTAAATAGATATAGAGGAGAATATAATATGACAATAGGAATGAAAGAGTTATGCACCAAACACTTTGGTGCGTAGAATGTTATGTGCCAAACTTTATTTGGCAATTTCGCATCAAACTTCGGCGAATCCTTTGCACATTAAAATGTGTTGTGCCATTTATAGAACAGTATTTTGGCGCAATAACGCCCAAAAAATACCACATGCAAATTCAGTGTTCAGTTCTTCTGCAGCACCACCACAGGAGAAACACAGCATTACACAGTTCTCATTAAAGGGACTGTGTCATCAAAAAATGAGTCATTGTTTAAGTCCCGTTTTTATGTGAAACATATTTTTTGGGAATTCTGTTAATTTTTTAAATTTTTCATATCACTTTCAATATTTTTTAATAATTCTTAAGTCTTGCAGTTTTCACTTTGGCCACTAGGCCTTGTTTGCACTGCTTTAACAGCAGTCAGAGGATGCTTACAGTAGCTTCATGCACGTGGAGACTTAAGACAAAAATCCCCCTTCACTTTTAAAGGAGAGTTTTTTTTAAATCATGCTGTTGCCGGGGGGAAAATCACTGGGCAGAGAGGGAAAGGGTGAAAGTACATCTCCCCTTTTGAAAGGGTCCTTTTCAGTCAACTTTGGGCCCCCCTTTCATTTGAACCCCTTTTTCTGATAAGAGCAGACCAAATTTGGAACTTTCTTACAGAACAGAAATTTTTGACTATTAAAAAGGGTTATGACCAAGGAAAACTGCAGGACTTAAAGGATTTGTCTCCCCACAGTGGTCAAAGAATGCATTTACAGTACCTTCATGCCTGGTTCATTTCAGATTGATAAGCTCCTCTTGTCACTTCTTGGCCAGAGTTTTCTAGGTCATTCCCTACTGACCTTGGGAACTGAATCCCAAAAAGAGCCCAAGAAGAGGTTTTTGAGATAAATAAGGCTTTTGAACTGTTGGCAACATCACTCTTGTGATTGGTGACTCCTTCTGTTATCTCAGTTTAACACTAGGCCCCAGGTTTGTTTACAGTCTTTACTGAGGGAAATGAAAAAGCCCGAGTAATTTGAATCCTTTCTCTTAGAAAACAGAGGTCAAGCAATATTATTTGGAGGCTTTATTGACACAATTTGAAAATCGTGCGAGGAACTTTAAGAATTATTAAAAAATATTGAAAGTGGTATGGAAAAATAAAAAAAATATATAACCAAAAATTCTTAAAAAAAGTGTTTAACATAAAAATGTGAGTTAAACAATAAGTCATTTTTGATGACACAGTCCCTTTAAAGTGCTGTCTGTGTAATATCCAAATGAGTCAGGTCCTCCACAGTAAGATGATGTATTTGGTCGAACCCTGTAACTGCTCTCTACTGTGGCTTATAGAGGGGTAGAGGTTCTTTACAGCTATGGTTCACACAACTTCTTTGTACAGTAATTACTCTTTGAGATTTTCGAGTTAATAGGAATTTTATTGCTTTTATTAGCTAGAACCAAGCATTTCGCAATATCCATTGTCTTGGCTTTGTAAGATAGCCAGCATGATTGGGTATACCTTCCAGGGTTGCAGAAGTAGCAACTACTATGGGGCCCATCATCTATGTGGGACCATCTCTATTTAGGGGATGAGACCACCCCCTACAAACAGAGTGTGTTTTTGTTTATGCAGGGGTATATGGTGTATATAATTTGCATATTGGGTTATAAGACTAAGCACCTTGTTTAAGTGGAGGCAAAAAGCATGGCTGCGCCTGCAGACAATTGATGTGAGCTTATTGGAGGGACTACAGGTCAGACACCGTTTGAAGGGGTTTGCTATGTGCTGCCTGGGAGAGTGAAAGTTTGTTAAGTTACAGCAGTTGGTTTAGTTGTCAGTTGTAGTGGAAGAGATACCCTTGACCACAATTCGGTTTTGGCCCAAGAGCAGGCTGCTCCTTACATCGGTCCTAGAAATCCTCACAGGAGAAAGAGAGGAAAAGAAGGAGAGAGAAGTCATAGAAAGTAAAGTGGAGTATAGTGAAAATAGAAAGAGAAATAGAGTTGTGACATGTGTTGTCGCCTAGTGGTGGTAGGGCCACAGAGAGACTCGGGCAACAAGAGCAAGAAAATGCATCAAGCACCATGTAAAGCTGTAGAGTGACTCAAAGGCTGGCCCAGTCACAGAAAGGAGTTGAGGAGAATCCTCATGCTGCAACGTCACAAAGAAAGTTATGAGTACAAATAGTGGTGTGCTTCAGCTTCGGGTCAAAGTTCAGCTTCAATTCGGCTGGGCCCAAATTAAACGTTGGCGATATTTGTCAAAAAAACATAACCCTAAATTATGGTTAGATTTTTTATTACTGGGTGAACCGACAGATGTAAGTGACGTTGGAATGACAGCGCAGCAAGGCTATAAATGGCAGGACATGAGTAAGTTAAAGGGGATGTATCGCTACTTCAGTTTGTGTGTTTCAAAGTATTTTCAATTTCTCAGCTCTACAAATCCAGGGGCGTGTCTTCCCCTCCCAGCTGGGTGTTTCTTAACTGAAGGGTGATGACATCACCCCCCCTTCACTGTTCATGCTCGCTCCCGAGCCCTGTTCCCCTCCCCTCTCTATATGAGTCCACATCTCACTGTTCCTCTCCCTATGCAGTCTTATTTTGTAAGAGCTGTTTAAATACCACATACCTGCATTCAATCTAGACAGTCTTCTATGAACTCAGTCTTCTATGATCTCTTCTCCTCTCTCAGCTGGAGGTTTGTTACAGTTGAATCCAGTCGTCTATGAACAGCACAGACCTCCCTTCTATGCAGGAGAGTTAGGCACCATGGCACAATTTTGCTGTTTTCTGATTGTAGAATCAGCTGCAGTGTGTTTCTGCTGGGTGTGCAGAGTGAAATTGCTGTGGCCCCTTACTCTGAGTGAGAGAAGCAGGGATCGAGGCACATTTCTGCTGTTTTCTGATTGTAGAAGCCCTGCAGTGTTATTGTGTTTCTTCTGGCTGTGCAGAGTGAAATTCCTGCTGGTCCCTTACTCTGAGTGAGAGAGACAGGAATGCTTGCTTCCGTGAATTCGACCGGGGGGGGCAGACAGAATGTATATTAGTAGAGCCGTCAGCCAATGACAGGACAGGAGGAAGAATCCGACCGGCACTGGGGAACAGTGTTTACAGAAACAGAAGATAAGGGATCCTGTGATAACAAGACAGCTTTGCTAATGACATCCAATTGCAAAGTTGTTTGTTTTCACTGTCCCCTTATTCTGAAGACCATTTAATGAAATGATACAACCCCTTTAACCAGGGCTGGGATGACATCTATGCAAAGGTAGATGACCGCCTATGGCACCACTTCATCCCAGGCAAAAAAGGGGCAAAAAGGAGGTATGGAGTGGGCTAAATTTTCCAATGGGGGAACTATATGCCTTTTTTGCCTAGGGCACCAGAATACCTTGTCCCAGTTAACCCATTCAAACCCAGTATAAAAAAAATCAAAATCATTACCCCCAATTTAGGGTTCGAGTTATGACTATAATCAGGATTATGGCTAGATTTTGGAGTTAGGGTCATCTTATTCACGAGTTCAGTTGAACTGAACAGGAATAGATGTGATTGAAGTTCCAATTCCAGGTATGTAATAATGCGATATGTAGCACTGAGCGCAGCATAGAATACAGATTATTTTCTTTCATTGTAGATAAAAGACAGGAGGTGAATTTCATTGTACAACAATTATTGTCTGCTTTTATTTGATTATTTACACTTACAGTATTAAGATTTTCAAGGATTTTGTAAAGTTTTCAACTTTTGCCTTTGTCAGACAGAACGGACGTATTAATATACAATGTAATGAAGCCAGCAAAAGTGTAAAATAAATAATACGACGTGATATCTGATGTGGAACAAAGGTAAAGCAAAGAACACAGTCCAACTATTGCTGCCAGAATGTGGATGTGTTCCCGGTGATTAAACAATATTAGGTACAAGATAATCACAGGTTAATGACAACATTAAGGAAAACAGGAACATAAGAGAAATGAGAGATCATTGACAAAGTTTAGATTAGGGAAATGTCTATGAATGAGTGGTAAATATTGAATCAGAGATGATTTAAACCAATGACAGGTAACCATGGATAGCAGCCAATTACCCCTAATGAACGGAATTCGGTACAGGCTTTCAGTTTAAGGAAAACTCCCACAATTGACATTGATCACCTATCCACACTGCAGTATTCAGCTATCTCTGCTTGTCCTGGTTGCTTGATCACAGTAAGAAAGGACAGGAGACTTGGGACCCCTGCTCTAGTGATCATTAGGGTCCCGGAAATAGGCGCCAAGTAATACCGTAATATACCACCTATACGTACTGTGGATAGGTGGTACATGTCAGTTGTCGGGAAACTCCTTTAGGCAGGGTTCACACGGCTTATTCACGGCGTAATTGTGGGATGTATTTCGCCCGCAATTACGCTGTGTGCTCCGGAGCGGGGGTGGGGCGGGGGGTTGGGGGCGGCAGCCCACCGACTCCATAGACATTCATTATTCACGGCGCGTATTCGCCGCTAGTAATTGACATGTCACTTATCCCCCCTCGCAGCATATTGTGCGAGCGGGAAGAGGAGACGTAATCCATAGTTCTCTATGAGAACTGTGGATTACTGTAATGACTGGCATGTATTTTGCCCGTATTTGAACGCAGTATGGTGCGAATTATGGGCTGAAATACTTCCCAGTCATTGCCGTGTGAACATACTTTAAAGGGAATGTGTCATCAAAAATTATGTTTTTTTATTTTCCTTATCACTTTCAATAGTTTTTAATAATATTTAAGTCCTGCGGTTTTCACTTTGGCCACTAAGCCTAATAATAGTCTGACACAATAGTCTGTTCTGTACAGTTGTCTGCTCATTATCAGCACAAAGAGGGTCAAACTGAAAGGAGACACCAGTGTGAATAGATAACACAGGATCCACCAGTCACAAGAGGAGATAGTGACAGTTCACCCTTTCACCTCCCTGCACACTGATTTCTTCCCAGGTCACAGAGCATGACTAGAAAACTCTCCTATAGAAGTGAATGGGACTGAGACACTCTTAAGTCTCCTATGTGCATGAAGCTGCTGTAAAGCATCTCTCTGACTGCTATTAATGCAGTGCAAACAAGGCCTAGTGGCCAAAGTGAAAACTACAAGACTTAAGAATTATTAAAAAATATTGAAAGTAATATGAAAAATTAAAAAAATAAAACAACCCAAAATTCCTAAAAATGTGTTTAACATAAAAACTCATTTTTTGATGACACATTCCCTTTAAGAAAATTATGGTGTGAGGATTCAGCTTCTATAGGTCTAGATTGAAACAAACAACAGTATAGTATTCAACATATAATAACACCATAGGCCAGTTCCTTCTGCTTGCCCTAGCTCTTGTGCCCATCAGTGAACAGTATTTTAATGTTTTTTTAATTTTGTGGTAGCAGTAATGGCAGTATTACACAAAGTGGAGCACATTTATTATGCAATTTGTGCCAAAATAATTGTATACATGTTTATCTCCACATTGATTATGTGTTTTAGACGGTTTTTAGACTATTCTGCACCTTGTCCAACAAAAGGGACATGACCATGAAAAAGGGGCATGTTTCACTGAAAGGGGTGTGGCTTAGCATACAATGCTGTGTTCCAAATGAATGCACGAAAATTTTGCTGCAATTAGTGGTATAAAATCAGCTACAACCAGAAGGTGTAAAGTCGTACTAGACAGTCTTAATATGTGGCAGATTTATCAATAGTATGATAAATGTGGCGCATTGCAACAGTGTCTGGTCTACGTATTAGATAGTATTAATATTTTTTCCTAGTGTTTTTGAAAAAACACTACTGCAGTTTTTGATGCAGTTGTTTGAGCTTGAGCCAAGCTAGTAGTGTAACAAACAGAAGTATCAGTCCCTTCTTAATATTTCTCAATCCTTATGAATCCACTCCTCGATTTGGCATAAAAACTGCAACATTTTTTTTTCTAAAATTGTATGTGAAACCATCCCTTGTCATAAAGAGTTAAAATTGGTCTTGCACCTATCAGAGGAGAGAGAGAGTTCATCATCCAGTCATACAAAACAGGTTCATGAGTCCTGTAAATATTGGGCCCAGATGTGTACCATATAGTGCTCTAGTTATACAGTCATAAAGAATATATATATAAAATAATATGTATATATATATATATATATATATATATATATATATATATATATAATATATATATATATAATATATGGAACATGCTCTTGTCACCCCACCCTATGAGAGAGAGAATTTAAGGTATTTTTTATTGCTTTCTGCAAAGTCTAAAGTTTACATACACTAGGGTTACTATGCCATTAAATAATTTGGGACAGACCATATGATGATGTCATGTCTTTGGAAGCTTCTGATAGGTTTATTGACAACATCTGAGTTAGAGACACAGCTGTGGATGTATTTTTATAGGCACACCAGAAGCACACTGCTTCTGTGTGTAACATCATGGGAAAGTGTGAAGAAATCAGCCAAGATATCAGGAATAGAATTGCGGATTTGCACAAGTCTGGTTCATTCATGGGTGCAATTTCCAGATACCTGAAGGTGCCTCGTTCATCTGTACAAACAATTATACATAATTACCGCTCAGGAAGGAGATGGGTTCTGTGTCTCAGAGATGAAGCATACTGCCAAACTGGTTACAAGGTGGCTTAAGGATAACCAAATCATTGTTTTGGAGTGGCCATCACAAAGCCCTGATCTCAATCCTATTGAAAATTTATGGGCAAAGCTGAAAAGGCAGGTGCGAGCAAGGCGACCTAGAAACCTGGCTCAGATACACCAATTCTGTCAGGAGGAATGGGCGAAAATTCCTACCAACTATTGTGAGAAGTCATACAGTTTAAGGGCAATGCTACCAAATACTTATGAAATGTATGTAAACTATTGTCTTTGCAGAAAGTAATAAAAATGCCTTAAAAATTCTCTCTCATTATTCTGGCATTTGGCAAATATAAATAATTTTGGTTCCTAATTGACCTAAAATGGGTAAGTTTTATTCTGATTTCATGGCAGATAGTGAGAAAAACCTGCAGATGTGTCTTTTCATGTAGTGTATATAAACTTCTGGTTTCTGTATATTGTTCCATAGACTAAGGCACCAAGGGAGGGATGACAGAAGCATGCTCAATTTGGAGACATCAAGTCCACCAGTTTGGAGAAGCCATGGACCCTGTTTAACTGCAAGTATACTATATATATATATATATACATACACCAAGCCTACACGTATAAATTCCAGTTTTAAGAGTGTATGACCTTTGCAGTTGCAGGGGTCCATGGCTTGACAGGTTCTGAGTGATAAAGTGCCCACAGTGGAGTACACTAATAGGAGTATATATCATCCTCAGCAGTGTATCCATAACTTTCTAGGTGGCCATAGGTCTGTAAATTGCTAGGAGATATAAAATCAGTGGAATACATCTTCCTACGTCTCTCTAGCAGTGAGTGTATCAATTTCAACATGACTCATGTGCTTGTATAAATTTTACGATCAATTAGTCTATTTAACTGCTAATAAAATAGGAATACATGGTCGTGTCTAGCAGTTAAATGTGAGATGCAATAAAGCGAGACCCCTGGGCTTAGCATTCTTCTGTGGAGCTTAGCTGTGCATGGTGCAGCACTCATAGCCATATTTATAAGGCAGCAGTTACTAAACTACAACTCCTACCAGGCCCTGGCAGCCCAGGATAATTAGGGGTTGTTGTTTTGCGGCTGTAGGAGATCCACTAGTTATAGCTCAAGATTACATGGAATAAATACAACCAGACTGGACTTTGCTGGTTCAGAATGTTTCTGGTTACTGTTTATTCAATAGACAATTAATATGAATTCCTTACAAACGTGCCTTTGGATTACTGTGCTCTCTCACGTCATATTTCTCTATCGTGCTCTTACGGAGCTAAATTTAACAGATAACGCATCCTGATGGCACAGAAAGTTAACTCCATTTTTTCAATTCTTTTTAATGGCTTTTCTAAAAACATAACAAAGCCGTGATACGATCATCAAGTTGAACGTTGCAATATCTGTACCTAGAGCTGGTGTCAGCACTTGGCAAACTTGGCCGGACATCATGGCCTTCTGGGCTGAGGGCCCATGGAGTTCAAGGTAAATATTCTCTGTTGATGTCACAGTGACATAGGAGCTAACAGGGCGCCTGCTGCTATTCTATCGTTCATTGGTCCGTATACACCTGACGTTTGCACTGATCCTGTCATATAAAGGTGTCTTAGAGTAACTCCCAAAGCTGCACCAGGAATATCTTGATTACGCCATATTCTTGAATGGACCAAATCAAGTATATCTATCTCTAGAAGATATTCAAGCAGGTGAGACATATTCAGGGAATTGCATAGACAACTATTGCTTTATATAAGTCTATTGCTCACCCTGTGGGTAAATTATAAAATAAAAAAGGTACAGAACATGGCTTTCGGGGTCTTTAAATACCCTCTGTGGTCTCTTTATGTCTCCTAACAACCCTACTTCAGGCTGCAAATGGGACAAAACCTATAGACTGATACCACTATTGTTGCTCAAATATGGCTCAGTTTGGTTTGCCTCCGCTTCAATTGAACTTGTGAAAAAAATTCGGGTTCAGGTTATGATATAAACCCAAATTCCTTCTCTAGCCCTAACCCTAACAATAGTGAAGTCCACTGAAGTGGAGGCTTGGACTGAGTGAGTGATGTCGGACCAGAAGTTAGGCTGCAGCAGGGAGGAACCAGGGGCAGTGAATGGTAAGTTACCCCTGAAATGCCAGCAAACAACCTTAACTTCAGGGTTGTTTTTTGGCCATTTTGGTTTTTGCTTGGACTCTAGTCGAATTTCACATTACCCTGAATCCGAAACATAACACTAGTTATAACCAACGCTGTAACAAGCTGACAGGTTTACAGGAAAGGAATTGCAGTTTTCAAGACCTGCTGCTGTATTACTAGAACATACCTGCTGTTATTAGGGAAGTGCTATATATGCATATATGACTATATCCATGTACTGTATGCTCTGTAAAGCTTATCCCACACTGTTAAAAAACAAGCAAACAACATGACCCTTTACGATGACACTACATTTATTTTATGACCCTAATAGATATCTTTGAAGGAATGCACTGCTGGCAGCAGCATGACTCTTAGCATTAAAATATGGGATGAGAAGGAAAGGGTCTACTTTTACAGTTATACTGCCATTCATGTTTATGGGTTGTGTCTTTAATTGCAGGTCAATTCCTTTGAAATAATTGAGGCTGAGCTGCAATACCAGACACAACCATGGACAAAAGGTGGTGCTGTTTCTGCAATACAAATCAGACATTTTATTGAAGTAGATGAGCAGCCAAATAAGATGCATAATACTGCAAAAAACTTCAGGATTGCATTATACAGAAAAAAAGAATTAAGGATTTGTAATAAGAAAAAAAGAATTAAGGATTTGTAATAAGAAGCTTCCTATATACAACATATTCATATACACCGACACAGCAATACTGATAAAATAAATAAACTATACTGGTGTAAATTGTATCTATAATAATAATACAGAACCTGTGTATATCCCATTCATATAGATTTTCTATATAAGTTAACTAAATAAATGCTGGGAGGACTACAGACACCAGGACGTTGTGGTTCTGCCAGCATTTGACATATTTGTGAGGATCAACCAAAATGTTGACATAGAAGGTGACTATTTAAATATTAAAAACAAATGCATAGCTTGATTGACAATGCATTGGATTACTTCCCCCGTGAACTATTTGGATGATACCGTAGCTTTCTATAAATCCTTCTTCACCAGGGGGGGTCTACAGTTCACTGCACAGCAGCTCTTACTGTAACTGAACGGGTCAGTTGGCCGGTTGACCAGGATTGCGGCATGGTGTCACCTCCAATTACAGGGAGTCCTTTTCAGATTGGAGAACTTGGTATGGACTGAGCCTTACCCATAGCTAGGTATCTTCTTTAAAAAAATATTGTATTAGCTGATTGTATAAATTAGTGACGACAAACTGCAGATTTTTAAACCTTCAGGTAGTCATTTTTCAGTCTGCTCAGTCTAGCACCATGACTTCGAATAGTTAAAGAGAGAAGTTCGTGTTTATCCCTCAGTCCCAGGGAGATGTCTACAGTTTCCTTGAGAACAGCTCTTGTGTGGATCATCATATCCACAAAGTCATCATTTAAGCCCTTTAACTCGTTCCTCTCAGTCTCCTGGCTCTGCTTGAATTTTAACTCGAGCTCCGTTAAAGACTTGTCCGAGTTGGTGAAGGCTTCACTTATCTGAGATGATTCCCTTCCTAGATACTTGCCATAACTCTCCTCGCCATCTAAGTCATACGATATGCTCTGGCTAACGCTTTCAAGAGCTTTTTCCGCCTCTTCAATTTGTCTTTTTATGACTATGAATTCTTCCTTTAAGGAGAGAGAATGTCCATCTCCTGGACATGCTCTTTCATCCGTCACTCTGAAGAGCATCTGACACTTCTCAGGGTCATCGTTCTCCTCATAGTCCCCATCAGGAACAAAGTAATGGTGCAAAGTTCCATTGGACATTTCGGGCTGGAGGGGTCCATTGTAATAGCCATAGCACAGGTTGCACAAAATCCCAAACCATATGAGATCAAATCCAGTCATTGTAGATTGCACGTCTCTCCAGCACCAGATGCAAGGTAGGAAATACTGTATCCTATGACAGTGTGGTGTCACAGGAGTAAAAGGATTATAACTCTCAAGCTATACTCCAGCACGAATATTTCTCTTTGACGTCTGGATCCACCCTTTACATTCCACAAGCTGATGATATTTACACCACCGAATGAAGTATTGTCCTGTGGTCTCCAAATTTCCAGCACATTCAGAGTAAATCAATCGAATCCTCTTTGGTTTGGAGACAAAATATTGTCTGCACTCAGTCTGTGCAGCACAGAGGAGTTCATATGTAAATGCAACAGACCTTGGTGCCTTCTTGAGGAGAAGCAGGAGTAACACACAGCTTGTCTGTGGTGAGCAAGATTGGTCTCTTCTGCTTGATGCTACTACACTATTTCAACATCTGGGCTGCTGTTGGTGAGGTTTTTTTTTTTTGGCTAATGACATGCTTTAGAAGAGGTATCTGTTCTCAAATTACAGCTTGATTTCGTCACTGTAAGAGCCAAGAAAAAGTTCTGCAGAAGAATCCTTTCTGTAGGTCCCAGCTATTAAAGCTGCATTAAGTGTTTCTTCCTTCCTGCTGCCCATAAAATATGGCAAATAAAGCTCACATCCACCAATGGATCTGGACACCGATGAAGCATTACGTCTGCAATGAAAGAGTTACCAGGGGAAGCACGTGTGTAGCTATAAATAAACACGAGCCATTACCGATGCCTAGCTCCAAGACGGAATTTCAAAGCTGTTTTCCAGTCCGGAGCTGGGACAAAACCAATATTTATATTACGAGAGAATATCACCCAGTGTTTTGCTCCGGAATATCATGGGGGAAGAGAAATTTGGAAAACCTTCAAGCAGTGTCATTTGTTTTAGAATCAACTATTGTGTGCTCCTAAATGGACACATGGAGAGGATAGAAAGCAAATCCTCAGGGCATAGAAAGCCAGGAAGGCAAATTGTAACAAGAACATGGAGAGGGCAAGGTAATAGAGGAAAATGTGTATCAAAAGAGAATAGTGGGCACGGAGCCTGGGCAAGTATCAGAACCGTGTTGGGGGCCACCAGGTAAGTGTCTATGTGCTGTTTATCTTGGAAATTCCTAGAGACATTAAAGGCATTGTCTATCTCACAACAAAATTTAACAAGCAGCTCCGGGGCCCCAGTAAAATTAAAAAAACGTATAATCACCCTCCTCCCTTCCCTGGTTCTAGCGCCGCGTCTCCCCGGTCTTCTGTTTTCAGTCTTGAACTTCTGAAGAAGCCTTCCACCGCTGCAGCTGCCGATTGGATGTAGGAGCCAACTGGATGTTGGAGCCGATTGGATGTAGCAGTCACATGCCTCTTCTTATGTCACCATTCAGAGCTGTTTACTTCTACACATAGATGTAAGTAGAAGCACATAAACGCTGCAGCCAATCAGCAAGCGTAGCAAAGGCGTCCTGATTCGGAAGTTCAAGGATGAAAACAGAAGACTGGAGAGATGCGGTGCTGGAACTGGGAACCAATAGAAGGCGCGTATAAGTTTTTTGTTTAAATTTTACTTGCACCTCAGAAGTTGCTTGTTTGATTTTATTACAAGGAGGACAACCTCTTTAACCCAACACCTGGACTCCAATTGATGCTGTACCTCTACCTATAGCTCAGTCCACGGTTGCTTTTATCATGCGATTTCATAAGTGACAAGAACATTGTGATTTTATACAATATTTTCAATAAAATATCTGTACAAAATTGAATACACATACAGATGGTGTCTTCATTGATATCGGTGCCCATCTATCACTTGGGTTAGCAATCTAGATTACAAATGAACTACAGGCAGTCCCTGGGTTACGAACTGGATAGGGACTGTAGGTTTGTTCTTAAGTTGAATTTGTATGCAAGTCGGAACAGGTATATTTATTAAATGTAACTCCAGCACAAAAGGGTTTTATTTTCGTTTTGGAATGTACAGCTAAGGGTTTTTACATTTGTTTTGCGGTCTGTGCCCCTGTTAAGAAGATTTCACCTCATTTTCACCTCATGTGCTGCAGTGTTATGCTGGACCTTGTAGTTCCACAGCTACTATCTGCTGCCGAACATGGAACTACAAGTGCCAGCATGCCCCATAAGTCTCCGTTTGTAAATAGGGGACAGATGCAAGTTGGAACTGTGTAATTGGAGGACTGTCTGTAGTATGTTTTTGGACTGTGAGCGGAAGCCAACACAAACATAGGGAGAACATATAAACTCCATACAGATGGTGCTGATTGTTAGATTGTAATCCAGAACCCTGGTGCTGCAGGCAAAGTGCTAACCACTGAACCACTGTGCTGCCCATTATTGTTATATTTAATTTTATGGGAACTACTGACAGCATGCTGCCCATGTGCGATTACATTCAGCTTTATGTGATCTACATGCCAACCACTGAGCCACCGTGCTGCCTACGTACTATAACATTAAATTTTATGCAAATAATGTGGGAACCCCTGACACGCTGCCCATGTACTATTACATCTAGTTTTATGTGAATACTGTGGGAACCACTTAGCCACTATGCTGTCCATGTACTATTACATTCAGTTTTATGTGAATTATCTGCTAAACACTGAGCCCTTGTGCTGACCGTATATTATTGCATTCAGTTTTACGTGACATATATGCTTACCACTGAGCCATTTTGCTGTCCATATACTGTAACATTCAGTTTGATGTGAATATTGTGGTAACCACAGAACCACCTTTCTGTCCATATTTTATTACATTTAGTCAATTTTATGCATACTATATGGTAACCACTGAGCCACTGTGTTGTCCATGTACTTTTACATTCAGTTTTATGTGAATTACGTTCTAACCACTGAGCCAACGTGTTGACCGTGTACTATTACATTCAGTTTTGCGTGGATTACCTGGTAACCACTCAGTCGCCATACTGCCCATGTACTTCTAAATTCATATTTATGTGATCTACCTGTTAACATCAGCCTCCATGCTGCCTATGTGGTATTATATTTATTTTTATGTGAATTACCTGCATACCACTGAGCCACTCGTACGCGTTCTGCTCTGGTACTATGTACTCACTTGGATTCAGGTGAAATCACATTGACCCAAATCTGAAGCACCGTGTTGTAACTAATTTTAGTACCTCTGTATGACACCTATAAAACCGCCAAGCACAAGTGCCTCTTGTGAGTAAAATCTAGAGTAAAGTAAAGCCTCTTTTGAGTTCAGTATTGTAAATTGGGCTGTGTGTGCATCTAATGCTGTGCCACCTGTTTGAAGTAGAAACAAGATGAATCATGGAGGTTGACTTACCTCTCTCTTTGGGTACAAAACGCTACACCTACCGAAACGCCTCAAGCATGAGTGGCAGTGAGACCTGCTGCCAAACTGGAAGGAGTAGACCTAGACAACCAACAAGGATTACACTAGAGAGCTGTGACAGAAAAGACCAAAGGAGCGACTGCCTGCCTGCCTGCCAAAGTGTCATGATTAAGAACTTAGTATAGTTCAAAATGCGTTGGAGGTACACTATGTCTTCCAACATTTTTTTTTTCTTTTAATCATTTGACAAAACGGCAAGTTTTATATTATCTGGTGCTGCTGTTCTGGAACTTCTCAAATGTGCCTGCAGATGTATGGGATCTATGGAGCTCCTATATTGTATGGGTCCTGGAGTAAGTAGCCCATAAAGGTCTTAAAAGAGTGGCATAGTCAGTAAGTCTGAACAATAATTGTAAAGGAGCCAGTAGCTTCAGAATATTGTCCAAAGTACAGACCTCAAAAAATTGGCAAAAGGACTGGCTGCCACTTGTGCTAAGAGAGAGCATGTGCTTTGAGTGGAGGAAAGGCATTAGGCCTCATTAATGAAAACTGTCTAAGGCTATGTTCACACGGCTTAAACTGGGACGTATTTTGTCCCGTATTTTGCGCCGTATACTTCCCAGTCATTACGGTGATCAAAGGTTCTCAAAGAGACCTATGGATTACGTCTCCTCTCCCTGCTCGCACAATACGGTGAGCGGGGATATAAGTGACACGTCAATTATTCACAGCGTATATGCGCCCTGAATAATGAATGTCTATGGGGCCGGCGGGCTGCCGGCCCCGCCGCCCCCGCCCCCGCTCCTGAGCACACAGTGTAATTGCGGGCGAAATACGTCCCGCAATTATTGCCGTGTGAACCGGGCCTAAGGGTATGTTCACACGGCTTAATTGCGGGGTGTACAGTACGCCCCACAATTACGGTGGGTCTTCGGGAGTCACGCTGATCGGCACATACTCCCGCGACACGGGGAAGGGGAGGGGGGGGGGCGGTAGCCTGCCTGCCCCATAGACGATCGTATTGTATGAGCGGGGAGAGGAGGCGTAATCCATAGTTCTCTATGAGAACTGTGGATTACCGTAATTATGGGGCGCATTTCACTCGTATTACAGCGCAGTACGCGGCAAAATGCGCCCCAAAATAAGCCGTGTGAACATACCCTAAGTGTAAGACTGTGCTGCCCATAGCACTCAGTCAGAGCTCATCTTTCATTTCTTATACTGCTCTGGACAATGAAAGCTGAGCTCTGGTTGCTATGAGCAAAAAAGACAGTCATACTGTTAGATAGTTTTTATAAGTAAGGCCTAAGGTGTCTACAGCAGGCAGTGCCAGTGAGAGACTTATATAGTACATACAAAAAAAGATTAAAAAAAATTCAGCTCACCTAGAAAATGAGGCTGCACAAAACAAGCAGTGCTCCGCGGAGGTGGCAGCTTTGCACATGATTTTGTTTTGACTATGAAGAAATAAAATTTTTGCATTTTAAGGAACTTTTGGAGGTGCTGCTGAATCATAAACTTCTTTGAAGTTGCCATTTTCTAGTTATATAGTACAATTGGTGCTAGACACCGAGGGTGTAAATATAAAGTTACTATCAAGTTAAAGTGTGTTTGTTCAACAAGTTTAAGGCTGGGTTCACACGGCTTATTTGCGGGGCGTAATTACGCCCCGCAATTATGCCGTGTGGACGGGGGCGGGAGGCCGGCACCTCACCGACCCAAAGACTATCATTACCAGCGGCGCGTATACGCCGCTGGTAATTCACATGTCACTTATCTCCCCCCGCGGCGGATTCGCCG
This sequence comes from Phyllomedusa bahiana, assembly GCA_025379985.1. Taxonomy (NCBI): domain Eukaryota; kingdom Metazoa; phylum Chordata; class Amphibia; order Anura; family Hylidae; genus Phyllomedusa; species Phyllomedusa bahiana. The sequence continues at coordinate 25,514 of JAODAL010020639.1, read as the reverse complement.
AGCAGGGAGAAGCGACGTAATCCATAGTTCTCTATGAGAACTGTGGATTACCGTAATGACTGGGACGGACTCCAGCCGTAATTTGCGCACTCCAGCGCGTAATTACGGACTAAATACGTCCCATTTTAAGCCATGTGAACATAGCCTAAGGGGTACTCTTGAGAGGCAGTGTCATGACCAGCGGTGTCAGTATACACTGACACAGTGGGTGCCGGGTATTTGTGGATCCTCTGTGATCACTGTGAGTGTAGATGGTATAGAAGCGGACCACACCAGGGAGTGGAGTCTAAGGGGTTCCCGGTCTTCGCTGGAGCCCACCGCAAGGCCAGACGCTATACCTCACGTGGCCACTCGTGGTGACCGCCGAAGTGCTGGACGGAAGACACTGGGGACATGTAGATATATCACAGCAGATGTAGACGTAGATGGGTGACAGAGTACCAGACAGGTAATTGGTAGGTACAACATCAGGATAACAGCAGTAGGATAGCAGATAGCAGACTGGTGCAGTGGCAGGTAAACAGCAGTAGAATAACACACTGGAAAACCAGGGGTTAACTCAGGAACAGTGGATAACAGCAACAATACAGCAGCCAGGGGTCAGGTATCAAGGAACTGATCAGGACCAGAAGCAGGAAGTTCCTTAAATAACAGGAGGTCACAGGTCATTGGCCAAGTAATTAACACTCTGTCCCTTCATGCACTGACCCTAGAGTGCGTGTGTGCGCAGAAGAAGCCAGAGCGGATGAGTGTGAGCAGGACCGAGGACAGGTGAGTAGAGCTTAACGGTGGCAAGTGACACCGCCAGTATAGTATGGACACAACAGCAGGTAACGAGGAAACATCAGGGACCCAACATTGCCCGCGGTCCACAGAGGGAGCCGAGCCATGGACCGGGACTGCAGCAGAGGCACATCTGCAGTTCGAGACCGGGGCTACGCCATGCACCGTGACAAGAGGCATCTCAAAGACTGTGGACTTGGACTATGTTAAAAGATTGCTCTCTGTATGCCTTCAAGTGTGATTGTTGTAAGATCTATGTTTACATAGACACCTATGTTTAAGTTGATTATGGAAAAAGGTAGTGACTTAGGGAGACATGTATGTATGAGGCTGTGTCAGAAGTCTGGCATCTTATTAGCCCGAAAACTAGCGCAGCCCCATTCGCTATATTTTTAAATGGGCGCACTTCAGTATCAGGCACATAACAGAGCACCCGCGGCACCTTATAATGCGCCTGAGATCAGGGGGCGTGCTGAAGGCGTGTCGCACACCAACCGTACGAATCTACACATCTATGTGTTTAGTACAGAGCATTGCTGCTGGAACAGGCAGACAGCTTTAAAAGTGGTTTACCTGAGCCAGAAGTGTCGCTTAGTAGCTAGAATGAGCCTGATTTATGACCCACAGTAGAACAAGTTCATAGATACAGGCTCATTCTACACTACAAATGCGTGCAAAAAAAAATGGCACCTGGGCGCCAAAAATCATGCCTGTCGCCCATAGTGGCCACAAGCATATACAAGTAGCTGCTGCAACCCTGCAAACATCGTTTAGGCAGGGTAAGATGTCATAGTGGTAGCCTACCTTGCATGGCACAGAAGGTTTAGACAAGATCTGCCAGTCACCATAAGGTGCAACATGGCCTGTGCTGCAAAAGAAATTGTGCCAACCATTGTGAGACAGAACCAGCAAGCTCTTCTAGGAACTGAAACCATGATGCTTGTGCACCACTTAATATGAGCTCTGCTCAGAGGCACAACTATAGCCCTTGTGCCCCCATGTATAAATTGCTTCTGGTCTAATAGGAAAGACGCATGCTTTTTGCAGAGCGTTTTGGTGCCTACACTAATCAGATTACGATGTGGGCACTCTTTTTAGATGATAAATTTATTTAGCGGCAATGGGAAGAGAAATTAGACAATGACTTTGTGAAAATAAGCTTGAAACTCATCTTTGACATCAATGATTATACATTTCATATTTTGGATGCTCAAATCATGATGGCTCAATGAATACCAAAGTGTATTGTAAGAAAACTGCCTAAAACATCTCAGGTGGGAGAATCCCTGAGGAGGAATTGCTTGGACCTGCCGAATTTTAGGTTTCAAGCTTCTGAACTAAGAAATTAAGAGCAGTAATCAGACCTATTGTTGTTTTCACAAGAGTAGAAGACGGACCATTTGGACAAAAGCCACTTTGCTGGACTGCGGAGGGGCACAATCTTGTTGGATAAAATACCGCTGGGTTATGTCTGATGTGGTAAATGTAAAATTCGAACATATTTTCTTTTTTTAATTAGTCAGGGGGCATCTATACCTACCCATGTACATACAGGAGCCTATATACTCACCTACCATGGACCTATAATCCTACCTACTGGGGGCCCCAATACCTAACTGCTGTGGGACTATACTTACAGGGAGGTCTATATACCTACCTACCAACTGGGGGCCTCTATACCTATCCAGAATGGGTCTTTATATCTACCTACTCAATGAGAGGTTTATATACCTACCTACTGATAGCTCTACAAGTCTATCTACTATGGACCTATATGACTACCTACTGGGTGGACTTTATATCTATCTACCTACTGGGGGGCTCTCTACCTACCATTTGGAGGTCCTCTATACCTACCTACTGGAGGTCTATTTATCTTTCTACCTACAGGTGGGCTATATACCTACCTACAGGGGGCTTATATAGATACCTACCATGTGTCTATTTACCTACCTATCTACGGGGGAGGGCTTATATAACTGCCTACCTACAGTGGGCCTATATACCTATGTAACTAATTATTGGAGAGCCTCTATACTTAACTACTGTATAGAAGGCCTCTATACATACCTAACAACTGGTGGTTCATATACCTTCCTATCTACAGTAGCCCTACATACATACCAGTTGTTGGACCTTTATACTTACCTACCTTCTGAGGGGCAAAAATACCTCACTACCTTTTGGGAGGCCTATATACTGTACCTATCTATATTCCTACCTACCAAAAACAAAAAAGGAGGGGGCGCACAATAGTGTGATATTGTTATAAAGTATTGAAGTAAAAAGAAGAAAAGGTTCCTCTCACCTTTTGAGGTTGCGCTCTTATTTTAGAGGCACAACACTCATAAGCGCTTACAGGGCTATTTGTATTCCGTAGCCCTTAATACGGCAGCCGCAGGTCACTAGTACTCCACTCAGGGATCCAATGATGGGAAGACGCCAAGGTCGAAAAGAAAAAGGGGAACCGGCGCACGTAGGATGTAAAAAAGCCCGAGCTAAGGGCTTATTTAAAAGTGTCACTTTATTCTTAAAAGTGCAAAGGAATTAACGTCACAAAATTAAAAACAAAATTAAAAACATGACAGGTTAAAAACTTTACTCGTTTCGGTTCCACGTGCGAAACGCTTAAACTTTTTAACCTGTCATGTTTTTTATTTTGTGAAGGTAATTCCTTTGCACTTTAAGAATAAAGTGACACTTTTAAATAAGCCTCAAGCTTAGGCTTTTTTACATTCCATGTGCGCCGGGTCCCCTTTTTCTTTTCTACATTATTCCTACCTACCTACCTATTGAGGGCATCTATATTCCTACCAACCTACTAAACCAAGGGACTATATACCTGCCTTCCTAAATGGTGTCTACCTACATAACAGGGGATCAAACTATCTGCCTACCTAATTTATTTTTTTTTTTTTGGGGGCGGGGGTACTTTTACTGTTAGAGGTACAAAAGATTCATTATTTTCATTTGAAGCACTATGGGAGGGAGTTTGTTCAAAGGTGGGACACAGGCAGGGATATGCTTGAAAAGTAAGGGGTTTGTGTGGTAAAATCTGCATAGAGAAGTCACTATGATGGTCTGGTCTGGATTGGATAGAAGCGAAAGAGGACGACTCCCATCAGAGAAAATGCCATCCCCGAGTCATTGGTTGTCAGTGGCTATTTTGCTTCGGTGTTGGATCAATGCTGTATTCACTGTCATGTGATGGGGATCTGAACTAATAGCTGACCACTATGAGGTCTCTGTATGACGGTATTGTAGGTTATATCGGCACTAGCATAGTTGCAACGTAGATTTGTCCCCAACTGTAAAAAGTGAGTGCCCCCTGTGATTAGGGGCTTCTATGTGCCACTTTTACTTGCCAGCTTAGGTTGAGGGTGTTGTTTATTTTAGATAGTGTCATGGTGCATATCCAAGGCAAAACTCAGAGGCGGACATTGTTTGTGGGCTGCTGGGGTTTTATGTCAGGGCTGCTTTTTAGTCAAACCCTACCAACTCTTTGGAACTGTTGCACTTTTGTGTCACTAAGCTTGTGAGAATGTTGGCCATGGAAAGAGACTGGGGAGATCCGAAAGAAAGAGACACAATGGTCCTTATGTATGAAAACTGTCTATCACTAAGACTTTTTGTGTTGCCCATAACAACCAACCAGAGCTCATAGCGACCAATCAGAGCTCAGCTTAGCTTTTATTTTTTCAGAGCACTATTTGAAGTGGAAGCTGAGCTCTGATAGGTTGCTATGGTTACTAAGACAGTCTTATTGTTAGTCAGGTTTCATACATAAGTACCAATTTGTCTTTAGAAAGAAAACTGTCTCCACTCCAGGAGATTAATTGAAATTTTAACCTAACAAATGCTCTGTATGTACTAGTTTATATTACACTTGGTTTTATGTGTTGTATGCACCCTTGTGTGTTGCTGGCTCCGCCCCGCCAGTCAGTGTGTGGAGAGAGTCGGCCCCAGCGCTGTGTAGTGAATCGTTCTGATCAAAGGAAGTGCTCAAAGCTTCTGCCCTGCCCAGTCCTAGCCCCCCCGTCCCCAAAAATGGCCCCCCTCCCTCCCTGCCCCCTAACCTAACCCCCCCTTTCCGCCAAAACGGACCCCCTTCCTCCCTGCCTCCTAGGCTAGGCCCCCTTTTTCCCAAAACTTTCCCCCCCCTCCCCTTTCTGCCCCCTAAGCTAGCTCCTCCTGGACCCCAAAACGGCCCCCCTCCCTGCCCCTAACCTAGCCCCTCCTGTATCCTAAAACGGCCCCCTCCATCCCTGCCCCCTAACCTTGCCCCCCGTCCCCCAAAATTGGCCCCCACCTCCTTCCTGTCCCCTAACCTAGCCCCCCCCCCCTGTCCCTCAAAACGCATCTGACAGACACCTCCATTACTATCACTGGAAAAAATGGAAAAAAAATACAGAAACAAAATAAAAAAACACATTTATTCAAATAAATTCCCTGACACCCGGCCATCGCTGACCATGTTAGTTGTAGAAATAGATGCTACGCTGCGACGTAGTCTAAAAAATCTAATAGTATTAAACTCATCCCTGCACCCCTGAAGTCAGGCTGTGGCTGATCATCTGTGGGTGCAGGAATTGAGAACAGAGGCCAGAGTCGCATCCCACAATCTCCGAGGTGATGGTCTTCTTCTTCCCACCAGGAGATTGTGCTGTAATCTGTGGCCTTTACCTCCTCTTCCCCCTGTGGCCTAGTGTCCAAGACACAATACAACCCTCACCTGACACTCTATAACCCCCTGACCACTGCCTGTTGCCCCGTACTCCCCTAATCTACCTATCTCCCCATGTGGAGATTGTACAGATGTGGGATTCAGGCCCTCTAACAGCATTATTGCCCCTGGAGGCAAGAGCAGTGCACATGGGCCCCCCAACCAGCACGCAGCAGCTCCTGAAGTATATAAATTGCCTGCATGGACTGTGCACTGGGGACACAGATGCTGTCCATGACCCTGAATAGCCCCTCACTCATGTGTCAGATACCCATCCTTGGCCCCCATGCCAGACCACGTAAGTAAATTAATAACTTAGAGCTTCCGCCTTGTCTGGCCTTGTGGGTACATGATTAAGTCCATGTAACTTCTGCTTTGGGCAGCCAGCCATCCTGACCCGTGTCACTTGTCCCCCAACGTCTCCTTATTATTGAGTACGGCCAGGTCCACATAGCAGTTACTATATGATAACAGAGGACTCCTGGGGTTAGGATGGGCTGCGGGCCACATGGCAGAAGTATACATGATAGTCATGTCACTGTCCCCCACCCATATGTCCGTGTCACGTGTTCCCCCACTCCATAAGCCGTGTCACTGTGTCCCCCACCCATATGGCCAAGTCACTGTCCCCCCACATCATTTGGCCGTTGTCACTGTCCCCCCACCCATAATGGCCAAGTCACTGTCCCCCACCCAATATGGCCAAGCACTGTCCCCCCACCTCATTTGGCCGTTCACTGTCCCCGCACCCAAGATGGCCAAGTCACTGTCCCCCCACCCATAAGGCCACGTCCACTGTCCCCCCACTCATTTGTCCATGTCATTGTGACATGGCCAAAACGAGTGGTGGGACAAGACAATGACATGGTCCTATAGGTGGGGACAGTGACATCAATTGTACACAGGCTCTGAAGACTGTATATAACTCCATTACAGTGACCGCATATAGTGTAGACACCAGTGTACTCAGGCACTACATAACGGTCATATTACCTCCATCAGTGGACCATTTGTGGTATATACAAGTCTAACACGGAAATCTGCAGACTGTATATTACCGTCCGATACAGTACCATATAGTGGTAGACACCAGTGTACACATGGCTCTGCAGACTGTATATGACATCCCAGACAGTGGCCATATAGTGCTAGACACCATTGTTACACATCTCTGCAGACTGATTGACCACACATACAGTGACCATTATAGTGGTAGCCTACAGTGTACACTAGGCTCTGCAGACTGTATTCACCACCATACAGTGATCATACTAAGCCGGTATTTACTAGTGTACACCCAGGCTCTGCAGACTGAATATTACCTCCATACAGTGACCATTGTAGTGTTAGAGACAAGTGTACACGTTGGACTCAGCAGACTGTATATTACCTCCATTAGCAGTGACCATATAGTGGTAAACAACCAGTGTACACAGGCTCTGCAGACTGTAAATGAACCTCCATACAGAGACCATATGGTTGCAAGACACCAGTGGACACAGGCTCTGCAGACTTGTATATTACCTCCATACAGTGACCAATATAGTGTAATACCACCAGTGTACACGTCTCTGCCACCTGTATGTTACCATCCATATCAGTAGACAATATATGGGTAGGCTACCATGTACAACAGGCCTCTACAGACTGTAATATACCCCCATAACTAGTGACCATCATAGAGTGGTAGACACCCTTAGCGCATGCACCCGTAGTACAAGCCCACAAATGACAGTTAATTGTATAGCTCTCACTGAAAGCTTTGATTACTTGCTGTTTTCTCCAATGTGTCCTAGCGCGCCCATCGGAGAGAAAAGTGATAAAAATTATTATTTTATCATTTAAAAGTCCTATGGGAGTCGGCACACCACCCTCTATATAAGTTACAAAACGCCGGCCTGCACATCTTCTACAGTACAGCACATCACTATCGTTCCAGAAAAGCAGTAGGATAACTACAGGATAGGCTTAGATTCCCAACGCAGTAGGTAGGAAAACACATGATAGGCTTAGATACACAGCGCCAGCAGGTGGGAAATACCGGATAGCTTAGATACACAGCACTAGCATGAGTAAAACACAGGATAGGCTTAGATACCCAACCCAGCCGGTAGCAATAACACACTAATAGGATTCCTAACAACCACATCTCTCACTCCACTCCCAACACCCCACGTGTCCTCTCACCACCCCCAGCACCTTGTATTAACCCCCCCAGCACAATGTATTAAACCCCCTCGCATCACATGTATTCAGCCGCCCCAGCACATGATATTGCACCCCCCACCAACATGTATTCAGCCCCCCACCAAAATGTATTCAGACCCCCCCAGCACAATGTATTCAGCCCCCCACACAATATATAAACCCCCCCAAGCACATGTATTAACCACCCAGCACATGTATTAACCCCCCAGCCACAAGTAATAAACCCCCCAGCACATGATGTATCCCCCCCCCCATCACTTGTATTAACCCCCCAGCACAATTTATTTCCCCCCCAGCACAATTTATTAACCCCCCCAGCACAATTATTAACCCCCCAGCACATGTATTAACCCCCCCCCACAATGTATTAACCCCCCCCCAGCACATGTATTAACCCCCCAGCACATTTATTAACCCCCCACACAATGTATTAAGCCCCCCCCCCCCCCACTTACCTGTGTCCTGAAAGTCTTCTCTCTTCTGTCCATCCTGTGCAGGTGAGAGAGTGGGCGAGCATCCCTGCTGCTGCTGCCTCCAGCTGTCCTTTAAGCTGCGCAGTGCTGTTGCTGAGAGAGAGGGTGGAGCTGCGCTGCTCCTCTCCTCTTCTCAGTAAGCCGCTGCCAACCAATGTATGACATTTCACCGTAGCCGCAGACCTCAAACCCCCACCCCCCTCCGCCGCCCACTCGGTTGGGGAGAGGGGGGCGGCTCCGGGTACAGAATGGGAAAGAAAAAGTAAGAAAAAAAAATAAAAAACCTCCTGCGTGCCAGCTCCCTGAAAGGTGCCGCGCTACGGCACCTAAGGCACTTGCCGCGCCAGTTATTTTACTGTTCAAGAGCGCAGGCTGGGTCGGCGCCTCTGTGAAGAAAGCGGCGCCGCCCCGGCCTCGCTTGAACAGTAAAGCGCAGGAGCGGCATAGCGAGGGGCCGCCCTGCTCTCTCTACCACCCAGCCGCGACCTCCCTGCCTGCGCAGCCTGGACAAGTAACTAAGCGCAGCCCAGGGCGAAAGAGCTGGTGTCCGAGCTCCCGCGGGGCGGCGTGGAGTGAATCCATTGGCCGGGCAGGCGCCCGCCCGGGCCCTCAGGGGCCCCCTTGGGCTCGCCGGGCCTCCCGGGCACTGGCCAACCTGCCCAATGGAAGTGACGGCCCTTGTGGGATTTGGTTAGGGAGGTGATTGAAAAGGTTCAGATTCTAAGATGTTTGTGTGTTAATTCTGCAGGGACGAGGCCGGGATTAAGTGGTCATGTGATCTGGAAGGAATTGAGAAAGGGAACAACTCCCAACAGAGAAGACGTCACCTGTGCGTCACTAAATGTATTGTACTTTATCACTTATATGCCTGCAGAGCCTGTTACAACTGCTATCCAACCCCAATTGTCCCTTTATGGTGGTATATACGTCTGCAGAAGCCTGTGTACAACTGCTATCTACCCCCAATGGACACTCCTGGGCAGGAATGTTGGTAGGAGTGTAATGCGTTTATATTCAGGATAGTGTTGAGCGATTACATTGGCTATCGACGATCGGGCGCTAGTCGAAAGTCGGCCACCCTCGATAAGGTTTTACATAGTCATAGTGCCGATCATCTCCGATGACCATTAAAAGTCTATGGTGAGAAGCAAAACAACACCATCATTTTCTACACCAAACAGCTTGAGAATCTGAATAACAGCACAACATGTCAAATGGATACCTGCTACATCTTAAGGCACAACACTTAGGCTATAAATGCCACAGATAAAAAGTCACCATTCACTATCCCTGTCTTGTACCACATCATGACCCTTAAACCTGCATCACCACAAATTAAAAATGCCAGAAGGCAGGTAATATTTGACCATCATATTTAAACTTGAACTGGACATTGAATATCCCTGTCCTGGAACTGCAGCATGGACCCTACAAACCTGCATGACCCACAGATTAAAAAAAGTGCTGGAAGAAGTAGTCTTTGAACCACCATTTTAGTTTGAACTGGGACATTGTACAAACCCCTGTCCTGGACCGGCAGCGATGCCCCTTAACCTGTTCTTACCCACAGATTAAAAAGTGCCGGAAAAAAGAGTCTTTCAACCACCATTTTAGTTTCACTGGAACATTTGACTAAAACTGTCCTGGAACGCAGTATGACCATTAAACCTTCTGACCTCCCCAGATTAAAAAGTGCCGGAAAAAGGAGTCGTTTCAACCACCATTTTTAAGTTTGAACTGGACATTGACTAAGAACTGTCCCATGGACCGCAGTATGGACCATTAAACCTGTCTGACCCCCAGATTAAAAAGTGCCGGAAAAAGGAGTCTTTCAACCCCATTTTACTAGAACTGGACATTGACTATACCTGTCCTGGTGCCCACAGCATGACCCAGGCCGAGTTTACATGGGTGCGGTGAGAGCCAGCTGGCGTCCGTCATCTATTAACAAAACGCAGGTTAAAATGCCCTGATGACGCAGCAACGAAAACTTTCCGTGCTGAAACAGAGGTGCGGAAGCGGGAAGTGTGAGAACACCCAGCCTTCCTCATACACAGTCAAGACCTGGGTAGCGCTTTGCCCCTCCGTATGAGTGCGGACCAAATTGATTCTTATCACTGGAATATACTGGTGGTTAAAACGCTCCTGTTACACCCAGGTGCCTTTATCTTGGCATTCTTTTTCTCATTTTACTCACGTGCGGAGGAATGGTTCTCTGTACTTTGTTCTCTGTCCGTGCTCCATACACCATGTCCTCGGAATAACCAACATCTGGTCAAATTTTTCCCTGTACCTCCCTTGTACAACTCAGAGGAAATTTTTTTAACAGCTATTTGTACATGCAATTTTTTTATAGTTAAATTCTAGAAAACACATTTTTAAAATAGGATGATATCCCACCATGTCATGTTTTACACTTTTTTTAATTATATTAAATGGGGTTGTCTCAATACAGGGATTGATAGCTAATGTTAAAGATCTTGCAAAAACAAGTCATTTTTGCAATATGTGTCCATTAACAGTGTCCTACCTATTCCTGTTTCTGACAGCACCATCAACTGTAGCCACTCTTGACAATTGTGAAGAACAAATGAGTGACTGTTAGTAAACAAACATTTTTTATAATAGGACCTGTTGTATAGCTTGCATGTCACATCAAAATGCCCCCAAAATTCAAAACACGACCCATGAGCCACTTTGGACATTTGTGAGAACAATGTCTGTTAGAAACAACATTATTATATAATAGTGACCTGTAGTATAGGCTGCATGTCCACAGCAAAAATGCTCCAAAAATTCAAAGCATGACCCTTGAGCCACTTTGCCCAAGTTGTGAAGAACAAAAGTCTATGTTAGAAAACAACATTTTTTATAGATAGGACTCTGTTAGTAAAGCTGCATGTCACAGCAAAATGCCCCCAAAAATCAAAACACGACCCATGAGCCACTTTGGACAATAAGAGAAGAACAAATATCTGTTAGAAACTACAATTTTTTTTAAATAGGACCTGTAAGTATAGCTGCATGTCACAGCAAAATGCCTCCAAAATTCAAAGCATGACCCTTGGAGCCACTTTGACAATTGAGAAGAACAATGTCTGTTAGAAACAACATTTTTTATAATAGGAACCTGTAGTATTGCACATGCATGTCACAGCAAAATGCCCCCAAAAATATCAAAAACATGACCCATGAGCCACTTTTTGACAATTGTGAAAGAACACATGACTATTAGAAACAACATTTTTATAGAATAGGAAACCCTATAGTATTGCGCATTACCAAAGCAGCATGACCCAAAAAAATAATAAAAATGACTTCCTCAGCCACTGTTTAAAAATTGTGAGATAAATGCACTTAGAAGCCACATTTCTGTCAAAAGGACCATGATATCGCTTTATCTCACAGCAACATGACCCCAAAAAAATTATAAATATGACTTCTCAGCCACTGTTAAAAATTGTGGCTGAGAAATACACTTAAAACCACTTTCTCTTCCAAAGGACCATAATTATTAATGTAATCCCTCACAGCAAATGACCCAATAAAAATATAAAAATGACTTCTTCAGCCAACTGTTAAAAATTGTGAGGGAGAAATGCCACCTTAAAAGCCACTTTTTCATTTCCATAAGGACCATAATTATTGCTGTATCTCAAAGCAACATGACCCCAAAAAATTATAAATATTACTTCTCAGCCACTGTTAAAAATTGTGAGGCAACATGACCCCAAAACCATTGAAAATGCGAAAAATTCTAAAGACACTGAAAGAGATAAATGGAAATATGTTGTTTGTCATGAAACCTTGGTTCTTTTACAGACTCCTCACCGCAAAACCAGCAAAAGCGAACTGATTGGAGAATTTTTCTGAGAATAAAAATGTCAAGTAAGAAATGAAATCATTTTAAAAATGAATTTTTTCAAGAAGACATTTCTGTTTGGAAGGAATGTGAAGTAGACCCAGCAACTAATTCGGTGACCACGCAATTGGGGCACAACATCATCAGAGATCCATGCCTGATTCATCTGAGAAATCAAACGATCCACATAATCTGTGGAAAGCCAATGCGAGTTTGTCTGATAATGACTCCTTCCGCGTGCTAGATAGGTCCCGCTCGATAATACGCTGGCTGCGGGCATGCCAACACCTCTATGGCGTTGGCGAAGCCCAGCTTCGGCCATTCGTCCATTTTGGATATCCAGAAGTCTATTGGGACCGGAACACATACAAAAACATCGGTGTTGAGACGCAGATCAGTACGTGCAACCGATGATCTTCAGCTGGTGCTCTGGGAGTATGTAGTGTCCCTTCATTGCCATGCGTATGGTGAGGAGGTAAATAAAGATTGCCAGAGGTCACCCATTAATGGCTTTCTTGCACAGCCATTTGTGGCCATGCTGGCTGGCTGGCTGTCTCTACGGCTACTTGGCACGGTCTACTGCTGTTCAAGGTCGTCTGGCGTTGTTCCACGTGACATTTGAAGAACTTGAAGCAGACGCTACAGATTTCACCAGTTGATAATCAGCAAAGGTTATCCCATTTCCTGCATTTTTTTTACTCTCTATATGGGTGGTGTAAGGAAGTGCTGAGTTTTGTTTTGTTAACCTGGGGATCCAGGAGGTTGGCCACCGATAAGCAGATTTTCATTTTGATTGGCCTTAAAAGCGAGGATCCATAGTTGTAGAGGAAATGGAGCATTCCATAGCACCATGTGAGAGATTGGAGCCTTGATTTCCCAGCTCTTAGGTGTCGATTTGGGCATAGGCAGAACTGATCTATCCTCATCTTCCTCCTCCGACCTCAAATATCGCGGCCAGACCTCTTTTCCAAGGGCAGGGACGTCGGTAAACTCCGTGTTGCTAGAAATACCTCCTCCTCCTCCTCCCTCCTCCTCCGCTGCTTCCCTCGTCCTCACAGCTTAAACCCAGCCCTGAGCTGCCTGAGATGAGTGCGAGCCCTGAGAGCTGAAATGGTCGCCACCATTGCAACGTAGCTCTGGACAGACCCCGAACCACTGCCTAATGAAGACCGATGAAATTGTGAGAAACTGTCGGGCCTTTATGTGATTATGACGGAAAGGCTCCGTGTCCGCATGAGAGTCCGTTGTCCTCCTCCCGTTTCGCAGGCTGGACCTGTTGTTTCCATAGTGTCCAACGATACGATTCCAGAACTGCAGATCACCACAATGCTCATTGCTGACAAGGGCATTGTTCCCACTGACCAATTTGGTGGCTTCTCCCTTAAAACTTGCGGAAGTGGAAGGTGTGCAGAGCTCTACAAACAATTCACCTGCCTCCACTCTGGCGGTGTCTCAACAACCCCGAGGTCCGGCACCGTCTGGCTTTGTCATGGCCATGTGTCACTTCGTACTGCTTAATGGCATTGCGCTGCTGCCACAATCTCTGAGAGCATGTGGGAGGGTGGAATACCAGCAGTGTAGCCACGTCAACAATGAGACGGTATAAACGGTTAAGGCCGAGGGCTGACCTTCAACAACCAGCATGCGGGGGACGCTGCGGAGCAGGGTCGAACGGCGGAAGTGCGAACTCATACCACGAGCCTTCTTCATCATGGGGCAAGACCAAGAGCGCGGTTAGAGCTCTTTAGAAATTTCTGGACGACCTAGGTTTCATGACGAAGTGCCAGGCAAGGTGATTGTATGGCGTGGCCCAGAGCCTACCTATCTTAAGGTTCGGGCCTCCAGCATAAGATTCGCCCTTTATTACGGCATACGCACCTTGCCTGGCACAGATGTGTCTTGACACCCAGCCAGCGCCTCGGGTCGTCTCGATGGCGGAGATAGCCGACCACAAGCTCCCTACCGCTGGTGTGGGAGGATGGTTCTCCAAGACAGATATAATTTCAAAAACGGCTTGGTATATCATACCAGCTCTCTCTTGGCACGTTATTTCCACCAGAGGACCTAAGAGGAAAAGACCCTGCACCGAGTCCTGCGGTTTATGAAGAGTGTCCGTTTATGTGCGCGCACGCCAGATGAGCCACCGATCACACCCCACCCCCAAGACATCCACCCCAGCTCAACTCAGTGAGCAGTCAATAGATATATAAGCGGCCTGTGGCCCGAGCTTACTATATCCATGTGTCGTTGGTCAGATGGACTTTTCCCCGGCCACAGATGCAGGACAGAGTGCGCTTGAAATTATTTTATGATGAACACTTGGCTGGCCAGGCAGGGACAGCTTTACTGCAAAGAAATGCCTGCTCGGGCATCTGTGTATTGTGGTCAGGCAAGGGCCATGGAAATGGGCGAACCCATCTGTGGTCCACCAGATGGAAGTGCCACAATTTCCAAGGCCAAAAGCCTTGGCAAATGCCGACATTCAGGCCTTTTGGCTTTGAGGAGGGTTGGTTAAAGTGTTTTCCTTCTGTGGCTCCCAAACCTGGAAGACAGAAGGCTGGCTGCTAGACTGGCCCTTGGAAAGGCGTGGCAGGGCGTCAAACAGCGAAGGAGAAGGGTAGGATATTTTTCCTCTGGTGGTGCTAGTGGTACTTATGGCGACTGAGTATGGTAGGCTGAAGTGCGGGGAGGCTGATCCCTTGATCATGACTCTGAGAGACATGTGCAGCCTTGAGGAAAACGCTTGGTGGTGGCTGGAGGAGGAGAGGCGGAGACAGAAGGGTTGTGACAGTGGTTGGAGCCGCGTCGTCTGGCCTTTTTTGGTCCAAGTATTCCCGTCCATTTCAACTCATGCATTCCGCTTGCATGTGCAGTACTGTTGGTGTTGTTTAACCACATTAGATTCTGCCTCTACATATTGCTTTACGGCAAAGGCGGAAGTATACAACGCTGTGTGAATCAGGAGCTTGGTCAAAGAAGGGCCCATGGCCTGAGAGGACCTGGACCTTTTTGACGCGGCAGATAAGCAAGATGCGGGTGTTGCCGCTGATCCGTTCAGTCTGAATCATAGCAGCGGGAGACTTCTGCGACCACCCTCTCCCTTTTTGTGGCGGACCCCGTATTCGACATCTACCTCCTATCATCCTTCCACTCTCCACTGATGTAATGCGCTCGCAAGCAAATTCTCGGAAAGACCACGATGATCTGCAATGTCGTCATCATCTATCATCATCAACACAGGTGACATGGTCTCCCTGACTTTCTGCATCCAGAATCTGCGGGGCTAACAATCAAGAGGGCCTGCAAGGCGTTGCCGACCGCCAAGGATCCCGTAAGATTTTTGGCCGATATGACCGGCTTCCTTCTCCTCCTCTGTGGCAACAGTAACTGGGCGTCCAGAGCAGACTAAATCAACCTCTTGATCTTTTAACTGCCTCTGACCCAACTGCATTTTGTCATCAAGGGGGTCTTCAGACAATGGATTACCACTCAGTGAGTTGGTTACACTTGAGTTGACATTTGGCTGCCTTCATGTTAGTGACGGATGCTTGATTGCTGATGACGACTTTTGATGGCCATGATGGGAAGGACGAGGAGAGTAAGACTGCTGATGCAGTTGCAATAACCACTGAAGGACAGATTGCGACGTTGTTCGTAATACTGAGATTCACAGGGCCAGACCCAGCGATGACAGGCCATAGGACCCTGCAACAGACGACCATGGCATGCGTTTTGTCGCCAGCACTGGAAGGAGCAACTTCTCATCAACCTCTACCATCCATAGGTGACTACCCCCACTCTTGCTCCGCTTTAACACCTCATTTCGCTCATGGTTCAGAAATATAAAAATTTGAGAGAAGGAATGGAATAGTTTTGGAAATGTCCTCTATTATCAGTGACGGCAAATCTCAAGCTATTCTCAAATCCCTCTATCAAAACAAAATTGCTGGATCAAACTTAACTGGCAAGGTTTCTCTATCAACAAATCCTGACTGGCAAAAGAGCAAAAAACACGTATCTGTTATGTTTTCGTATAATACATAACGTGATTTTTGGCACCCTTTCAATCACCTGTGGAGACTATAAAAATGTGTGTTGTTAAGATTACGGCAAGCTGCTCAATGAACAAAGCTGTAGTGCGCCAAGTCCAAAAAACACGATCTGAAATGTATGTCGGGATAAATAAAATGAATTTTATGCATCCGTTATAATTCCACGCGTGGTGACTATAAAATTAGCTGTTTTCATGATTTACTGCAAGCTGCGTCAAAGTGAACAAAGCAGTAGTGCGCCAAAGTCAAAAAACCACAGTATCTGTTATGTTTACGTATAACTACACGGTAATTTTTTTTCACTTTCAAATTCACCTGTGGTGACTTTAAAATTGCGTTTTAAGATTTACGTGCAAGCTGCGTAATGAACAAAGCTGTGAGTTTTTGGGGGGTGGGTGGCGCCAAAGTCAAGCAAACAACGTGATCTGAAAATGTATTCGGATAATAAAAAGTATTTTGCACCTTTCAAGTTCACCTCTTGTCCTATGAAACAAAGCTGTATGCCGCCAAAGTAAAAAAACTCGTATCTTAAATGTATTCGGATAATAAAATGTATTTTTTGCACCTTTCAATTCCCCTGTGTGACTATAAAATTGCTGTTTATCAGATTTTCGGAAGCAGCTTCAATGAACAAAGCTGTAGTAACGCCAAAGTCAAAAACAACGAATCTGAAATGTATTCGGATAAATAAAATGTATTTTTTGCCACCTTTCAATTCACCTTGGTGACTATAAAATATGCTGTTTTCAGATTTTCGTGCAAGCTGCTTGCGTCAATGAACATAAGCGTAGTGCGCCACAAGTCAAAAACACGTATCTGTTTTATTTTTTTTTCACATAAATACACGGTATTTTTTGCACCTTTCAAATTCACCTGTTGGTGACTATAAAATTGGCTGTTTTAAGTTACGTGCAAGCTGCGACAATGAACAGACTAGCTGTAGTGCTCCAAAGTAAAAAACACGTATCAGAAATGTATTCATAATAAAATGTAATATTTTGCACCTTCAATTCACCTGTGGTGAACTATAAATTGGCTGTTTCCAGATTTTCGTCAAGCTGGCGTCAATGTGAACATAATCTGTATTGCCCAAATTCAAAAAACACGTATCTAGTTATGTTTTCCATAGAATACACGGTATTTTTTTGCACCTTCAATTCACCTGTGTGACTATAAAATTGCTGTTTTAAGATTTACGTGCAAGCTGCGCAATGAAACAAGCTGCAGTGCGTCAAAGTCAAAAAACGCTTATCTGAAATTTAATTCGGATAATAAAATGTATTTTTTCACCTTTCAAATCACCTGTGGTGACTATTAAAATTGCTGTTTTAAGATTTACGATGCAAGCTGCGTCAATGAACAAAGCTGTAGTGCGCCAAAGTCAAAAAACACGAATCTGAAATGTTTTCGGATAAAAAAATGTAATATTTGCACGTTTCAATTCACCTGTGGTGACTATAAAATTGCTGTTTTGAGATTTAAGTGCAAGGTGGATATATGAACCTAAGGTGGAATAGTAAAATTGAAAATGAACACCTATCTGAAATTATACTGATAATAAAAGTTAGATGTTTGCACCTAACACAGAGACCTGCAGTTTACTTGAAATGATGTGTATCCAAATATAAGTTCAGGCTGCCCAATATCCAGGACATATTTCAATAGATCTCTCTTTATAATAGAGATATAGCAATGCAATGTCTACACTAAGTCTTGGTGAACTTTATCCAGTATTCTTTATAGAGCTTTCTGTGTCCCCCCAGGGCCCCCCCCCCCCCCCGCTCCCACCGCCGTGAATTTACAGCGTAGAATGCTCCTTTAAAATTCTCTACCTAACTACATAAAATTTTCCCAATCTCTAAATCTAAGTAAATTGTAAGGATCACAGCTAATAGTAAGGTTTTCTCTGTGCAGAAATAGAATAATTTTCCCTGAGCTTTTTGGCCACAGGCAGAGCGCAACGTCCTACCCCCTATGAGAACGCTGAAAGACACTGGGGCTGAACAGGAAACGCTGTTCTATGTAAAACGAGTCATGTGATTTTTCCAGCCAATCGCAACCATACACATCCCAGTCATGACGTCGCACACACATCTCACCCTACTCTATTCTGTAATCTGATTTTCTGGCCGCCCCAAAATTACAGGAAGCCCCCGAAAAGCGCGATCTTTAAAAGATGATGTACAGATTTTAGCCTTAATTTTCGCATGAAACTAAAAATTTTCGATCACCATAAAAACCTTGCCGATTTCAACTTTGTCGATAATAATCGCTCAACACTATTCAGGATCAGTATGGCTGTACTATTCAGTCACTATGTGATGGTGCTATGTGGTCATGGTGTTGTGGTATTATTCAGTCACTATGTGGTGGTGATATGTGGTCATGGTCTTGTGGTATTATTCAGCTACTATCTAGTGGTGTTATGTGGTCATGGTGTTGTGGTGTTATTCAGTTACTATGTGGTGGTGTTATGTGGTCATGGTCTTGTGGTATTATTCAGTCAGTATGTGGTGGTGATGGTGTCATGGGGTGGCAGAATTATTTGATCTCTGTATAGCGGTATCATTGATAATATTAGTCGTGGTGTGGATAGTAACAGTACGGGGATATTTGTTCCCTGTATAGTGGTATTATGTGGTCACGGTATGACAATTATATAGAGGTATCATCCATAGAACATTGTCTTACAGCTATTTGTATGGATTTCTGTGTATACAATACATTAAACTTTATATAATTACATATTTACAGACCCTGGGTGGCGCCACTGTTGTGTTGGCGCTGGTCTTCTGGGGGGTGCGGGGCATGATTAAGTTTGGTGGGCGGGGTTACAGGCGTGTCCTGTATATGGTCATTTGTTTGGACGGTCAAGGGTGGTTGATGTATGTCATTTGTTTGGGCGGGGCCAGAGGTGTGGCTAATGTGTCCCTATTTGCAATCTCTAAATGTTTGGAGGTATGATTAAATACACATATTTTATCTTTGCTGCAATAAATAATTGAATCACCTATTGATCTAATTTTTTTAAAAATGAAAATTCCCCTGGCTCCACTTTATGTATTAGAGAGGTTATCTACTTTAAAAAAATTAAATTTAAATAGGGTCAGCATAGGCCAAAACAAAAAAAGTGATGCTTACCTTCTGGTCACAGGTCACTGCAGCTCCAGAGCACTCCTCTTCTGAGATCTCATCACAGCACATAAGAGAGTCTTTGAAAGGGGTTTTCTCGTTATGAAAATCATAGTTGAAAAGGAGGGGACCAAAAATCTAAGCATGTCTGTCATTGGTTACCATAAGCAAAGTGCTATGGTTTAGGAGAACGGGCTGTTTGTTTAGGAGAGAGAGGAGGAGAGAGAGAGAATGAGAGGGAGCGGGAGAGAGAGAGAGAAAATCACCCATCTTTCTCAGAGTCCTGAATGTCAAATGCCCATTCTAGTTACAAAGTATGTACAGAGAGCGAGAAATGTAGATATACACTATGGAGTTACCCTTAGCTTTTCACTTCCAATGATTCCTTAGTCTCCGACAGCTGAGAACCTCTCCCGTGCCCCTCCCCCCACCACCACCCGCTCTCACAGAATGAATCCTCACATGAACACTTTGGGGCGTCTCTGCAGAGAGTGAAGATACTCCCTGCTGGGAGGAGAAACACATCCCTCCATTTTATAAGCTCTCCTTAGCAACCAGTATAAATAGCTAGCAAATGATGAAACGATAGATAGTCCTGTCCTGTGTGTTGGGGAGAGAACACAAAAGTGGAACAGATTTTTTGCCCTTCTTGGCCTCCTCTTAATATAATTTTATTCAGGTGAACTTTTGAGTAATTTGCCCTTTTCACAGGTAACTTGCACAATTTTTTGATTTTTGTCAAATATTGATTTAGGAGATATTTAAAACTGTTAAAGATTACATTTTTGTTTTCTAAAAATATTGACGAGTGAGGAGCATTTTTGTTTTGTATGTTCCTTGTTAGGCCGTGTTCACACGGCTTATTCAAGCCGTAATTGCGGGCCGGATTTCGCCCGCAGTTACGGCTTGAATAAGGGACGGGGCGGGGTGGGGGCGCGGCGGGAGAGCTGCTCGCTGGCCCCATAGACAATGCATTATCTATGGCGCGTACGTGCCGTAAATAATGTGCATGTCACTTTCTCCCCCCGCGGCGGATTTGCCGAGCGGGGAGGATCGACGGAATCCATAGTTCTCTATGAGAACTGTGAATTACCGTAATGACTGGGACGGATTGGAGCCGTACTGTAGCGCAAATCCAACGCGCAGTACGAGGGTATGTTCACATTGCAGCACCCCCGACCGGCCCCATTCACTTTCATTATCCACAGTGCATAAGTGTCTCAAAAAAGTGACATGTCACTTCTCTCTCCCGGCGTACAATATGTGCGTATTGTACACCGGGGAAAACAGATGAAATTTATTGCTTTCTATGAGAGCTATGAATTACCGTAATTGCGGGCGCATTTCCGGTGTACTGAAGCGCAATTACGTGCCGAAATGCACCCTGAAATTATGCCGTGTGAACGTACCCTTATTTTAACTATTGTTACTGACCACATTTCCCTGCTATGCAGGGGCTGTGTTTGTCCTAATCAAAAGGATGGGATTTTTTTTTATTCCCTGATCTTATCTTTCTATTTTAAAAGTTTTTAAAGGGGGGTTTAACCAGAGATTTACCTTGGGGCCACCCCTTTCGGGGCCCGCCAATCCCCACATCTGTATCCCTTAAAATCAAAGATTCACGGTAAAGTCCTTTTGGCATTGTCTTGACATATTTCTCTCTTACAAAAAAAGCTTCCTTTTCTTTGGCAAAATACTCACTTTTTATAGTCACACATCCTTCTTTAGACATTGCCATTTTTTTTTTAAACCAACCTTTTCCAAACAGAATTTTTCTCCCTAAAAACCCCCAAAACCTTAGAATGAGAGCTAGAAGGGGCTGAAATGTCGGTCTTTGGCGGGAAATTCCCCACAACCTGCACAAGTTTTTTTAACCCTTTGGAAATTTGGTAGAGAGTGAAAACAGACAAATAAGCCCCAATTTCGGGCAGCACCACTCATTGGATGTAGTGTTCCTCCAATGGTGGGCAAGCCCCCACCTTTTTTTCCCTTTGAGCCTTTCAGAATATATAATATGTACTAGAACTTTTTGGGACTCTATCAATATTTTTTAAAAACCGCCCCAAACCCCCTTCCTAATCCCCCTTTTTTTTACCCAATATTTTCTTTTTCCCTTTCAGAAATTCTTCAACCCGCGCGGGTTTCCAACAAACCATGTTTTTCTTTTTCCACGCAACAGGATTTTGTTTTTTATCGTAACCCCCCGAAAAATCCCAAAAATGCGTTTTTAAAATTTCCCTGACAAAAAAATTGCAAAGCCTTTCGGGAGAGTTTTTATCACCTGCAAGCTCATTTTGCCCAGCGTACTAAACTGTCCCCCCAACCCAGAATTTTCCCAGTATCTGCAATGACATCAAGCCCCAAAAAATTTCATGCCCCAAACAGAGTTTTTTTTCCATTAAATTTTGGAAATGCACAGGGGGCAACAAGAAAAACCCTTAATGCTGTTTTATGCTTTTAACATTAATTTTTTATTCGAAAAATTTTTTCTCTTTTGATAAACGCTACAAAAGGGAAACCCAAAATTTTTGGGGTAAAAATGCAGCATTTAGTCCCAATTTCATTTTTTGGACAAAAAATTTAAAGTACAAAATTTGGGGGGAGAGTACAGCAATGGACAAAAAAGAATGCACATTGATAGCTAACCCCAAAAAGACCCCATATAAAATTTTGGGCTTGGGCAATACTTGATAGAAAGAAAGGTGACGTTTACTTTCCCGACCCAAATTTTCCCTTTCCTTTTTTTGTAAAATTACAGTTTTGAGAGTTAAAAACCAAGGGGGGGGTTTCCCCAAAGTTTCTGGGAAGTCAGATGTTTGGTTTAATTTTTCTATGCCTATGATACCCCCCAAAAGTTTGCTGTACAGAGGGCTTTGGAGTTTTTTACCCAAGGGATTTTTTACCAATTGGGGAAAACTTATCTTTTTTGTGCATTTTCCTTTTCTATTTTTGAAGGGGGGAACTTAAATTTTTTTTGAAGGGGTTTCTTTAGTCCGGGGGACTCTTCTATTTATTTTACTAGACACAGTGCTAAAAAAATTACATTGCTGTCTCGAAAACCAACAAAGAAGCCAAGTGCCAAAGTTTCTTCATGAACTCATCGGTAGGGGGTTTTCCTGGTGGCCAAAAGTCAAAAGAAAACCTGTTAAACCTCAGCTATTTGCCCCTTGGGTTATTTTATATTCTCAGTGTTTCATTTTCGGGCAGCTTTCCCTCTAGTTGGGTTTTTTGGGTACACTTCTAGTTTGCACATATTATGTTAAAATTTGGCCCCAGTAAAGAATTTCCATAGCCATTTCACAAAAACCCGTTGACATCATATTTGTCACTTCACCAACACTATTTTCCTTAGACACATGTAAATGGAAGACATGAAAAACCCCTCCTCTCCCATCCAAAAACCCACAGTTTTGTATTTTCGGTAAGGTTAAAATGCCATTCAGGGGGTAAAACATTGTAAAAAGTGTTTATAATTTTATGCCATTATCTGTTGTTTAAGTTTTGTTGTTTTGCTCATTTTTTGCCGCAAGACAGGATGATACATGTAACCCTGTAACCCACAAAGTTGTGTCCCCCACCCCACCCCCTTTCATCCTTATTTTAACTTAAACACATGTAAATATTCCTTCATTGTCTTTTTGGGATTCCCTTTATGATTGCATGCTGATACATCATATAAGTGCATTTTTGTATGTTTCCACAGTTTGGGCACTAACCTATGCAATAAAGCTAAATAAGGAAATCGCTCCCCTTTCCCAAAGCTTGCTGCCCAACTTTAAAAATAGGAGGACAGAACAAAAACTTCCACTTTTTAAAAAGGCCCATGTAACTAAAATCAAAGAACTTTCCCGCAACGGAAAAGTAAAAGTCCCTTCTTTTTAAATTAGTCTTGATTTAATCTGTCCTGTTTCCTTTTTTGACACCTTTAAAGTCTCACAACCCGTGAAAAAAAATTTTGGGAAGGGGGCATTTTAAAAAACTAATGTTTGTTTTAGCCCAAAAGCTAACCCTATCCAACCATACTTTTTACCTTTTTGGGTTAAAAAATTTTAACAGGGTTTTTTAATTTTCTTTGACTTAAACCCTTTTCCCCTGGACCTTTTCCCGGAAGCGGCTCACCTAAATCCACACTGGGCCTGAAATGTCACGGAAAGGTGAGTTAATTTTTTACCCCAAAATTAGCGTTGAATTTTTTTGTTTCTTTCCAAACTTCAGTTCAGGGAAACCGTATTAAATTTCTGTGGTCAAAATTTTTCATAGTCCTGAATCCAAAGTTTTAAAACGAGTCAAGATAAACCAATTTAGGTTCCACAGAATTCAGTTCAAACAAAAAATTAGCCATGAGGGTGAGGACTTTGAAAACTTAGGACACTTGGCAAAAATTTTTAAACTGATGGTTTTTCTATCTTTTAAACACCTTCCCTTTGTAAGATGATATAAATTTAAAAATTGGAAAAGAGAACCTTCATACAAGTCCTAAAAAAAATGGATTCCGAGTTTAAATTTTAAAAAAAAAGTCTCCCCATCAATTTCATTCCCCTTAAAAAAAAGCATCCATGTGTTTTGGGTTTTCACTCAGCACCCCTTTTTTAATTTCAAAAACCCCTTTTGCCTTTATGTCCACTTTATTCCACTGTTATATTTCCTTTCATATACAAATGCATGGGGGGTTGTTAATCTACCGGAAAACCTAAAAAAATCCCCCATGAAACACCTTCCCTCTATTGAAAGGTCGTATTGTTTGGGATTGTCAATCAGAAGAAGCTAAACATTTTTTTTAAATAAACCCAAAAAGGACATTACAAAAAAACCATTCAACAAATTTTAAAATTCCTCTTTGTCCCAAAGGGAAATTAGCCCCAAATTTTCCATAGCACAAGCGATTTGTTCATTTTTTGTTATTTCTTAAATTTTTCAACACAAAAGAAAAGTTGGGGAAAAGTAATTTTATAGGTGAGAAGGGGACTTTGCATTTGAAATTTAAACTAAATGTGAACCAGCTAGGTCCTTGTTCACATAACCCCGGGAAAACAAATGCTGTGCGGAAACCCCCTTTTAAAAAAAGGGACAAACCCCTTTTTCCTCCAATGGAAACCCCACGGGTCCACCAGTAACATTTTAAAAAATAGTAACATAGTTTAAAAAACGAATAGGTTTCCATAGACCAACCCATAACCCTACATTTTTTGATCCGAGGGAAAGGGAAAAACCCCTTTTTGAGGGGGTATGCCAATTGCTCCAAATTAGAAAGAAAAATTCCCCTTTCCCCCCTCCAAAAAATGGAAAAAAGAAAAAAAAAACCATCCATCAACGTCCCCTAGGGAAACCGTCTTTCATAGCCTGTAAAAATTTAATTTATTTAAGGAACAACACTTTTCTTGAGCTTTTAAAAAAAATTCGAGCTTTTTTTAAAGGGAAACCCATCATCCCCAACCTCTTGTGTCCCGCGGGGGTTTCCCTATTTTCACTGGGATGTTAAAAATGAACTTCCCCAACTATGATGAAGGAAAAATTTTTTTTCTTTTAACCCAAAGGGGTTTAAACTAAAAAACACAGTGGGCCAAAATTAAAACATTATAAAATCATAGCCCAACCCCCTTTATTGGTTTTTTCTTTTTCTGCTGCCCTGGGGGTGACATCCCCTTTTTAGGGCCCGTTTTAAACTTTCGTTTTTTAAGTCGAGGTTTTTGGATGAGGTTTTCGGAAACGTTTTCCCCGCCACAAAACCCAACTAAAACAAATTTTCCCAAAAACCCCCAGTTCATTTAATTGATTTTCCCATGAAAACCTCTTTTTAGTTCACATACCGACAAGGTATTTACACCTTCTTTTTTAACAATGAAAAAAAAGTTTCCCCTCAATTCTTGAAGCGCGTTTTAGGCCGGTTTTGGGAAAGGGGTTTTTCCCCCGCGGTTTTTGTCCTGGCTATTTATTTGTAGGGGGAAAAACCCCGCAAAACCGATCCCAAAAAATGATCCAAAAAACCAAACAAAAACCTTATCAAAGCCTTGTTTAAAAACCTCGACGAAGAAGCGGGTTTTAAACGAAGGGTTTTTTATATGGTTTGGAAAAAGCTCCATAAAAAACCCGGGCCAAAACCCCGTTCCAAAAAATGCCATTTAACATGCCCTTATACCCTGGTGCCCTAAAAAACAAACAATATTCCTATGAAACCTTACCCTGTAATGTTAGAGGGAAAAAATATTGGGGCCCCATTATGAAAAAATGTCTGCAGTAAGACTGTCTTTGTTTGCCCACGGCAACCAAACAGAGTAAAATAG